>OY759212.1:8230378-8320339 GCA_963662105.1 Meiosimyza platycephala
TATGTAACATAAATATAAATATGTAAACATAAATATAAATGCGGCGCTCAGTTTCAAAACCGGCCAAGTGCCTTTTTTCTTACTTTTGAAAAAACAACGAAAAACGTTTATCTTCATCTATGTTCATTGAAAAATTAGAAAGTATTTCCCACATAATAGCTTATAAAATTTCTTACTCAAAACACGTCAGATCAGACTTTTCTAGTTTCATCTGCCGATGTTTTTGAGGAAACAATTTTGCACTTGGCGGTTTTGATCCATGGAACATGCACTTGGCCGGTTTTGAAACAGAATTCAACAAGATTTGTTTGGAAAAAATGCACTTGGCCGGTTTTGATACCAAGGTACTGCACTTGGCCGGTTTTGATACCAAGGTACTGCACTTGGCCGGTTTTGATACCAAAGTACTGCACTTGGCCGGTTTTGATACGAAAGTACTGCACTTGGCCGGTTTTGATACCAAAGTACTGCAATTGGCCGGTTTTGAATACAGTTCAATTGAAATAATATGTAAACGTGAGAAATATTGTAGGAGTTACTGAGGTGAGTGAAAATCGCGATTTTGTAGTTAGCGTGCGATTTTTAACGAATTCCACTATAACACCTATAGGTCACGTTAGTGCAAACTCTTATCGCACATAACTACGTTTTGCGGTGCGTGCGATTTTTTAATTCTATTGCTTTAAGGGTATTTTCCTCGTTCTTTGGAGTATCCCCGAGGTAGTCACTCCATAAGTGACTACTCATCGAGGCGGTTCACTCCCAGTCACTTTGGGTCACTTGGAGTCACCGAGGTGAGTGAAAATCGCGATTTTGTAGTTAGCGTGCGATTTTTAACGAATTCCACTATAATACCTATAGGCCACGCTAGTGCAAACTCTTATCGCACATAACTACGTTTTGCGGTGCGTGCGATTTTATTTTTATTTTTGCTGATTTCGTTACATTGCTTCCTGTCGTCAGAGGACGACGATATACTTAATTTTAAACAAATCCACTAAAATTCAAAAATCGCACGCACCGCAAAACGTAATTTATTTGCGATAATAAAAAACCACAAAATTACAATTTTGACTCACCTTGGTGACTCCAAGTGACCCAAAGTGACTCGGGGTGAACCACCTTGATGAGTTGTCACTTATGGAGTGAATACCTCCGGGATACTTCAAAGAACAAGGAAAGTATCCTTACAGCAACAAATTCCGCAAATCATTCTGTAGAAATACCCATATACATATATGTAGGTTCACAACTTAATTTCGAAAGAATTCCAATTGTGACAAAATTTCAGCTAAATTGAACAAAAAAAATTTTATCATGTACTTGGCCGGTTTTGAAACCAAGTTCATGTACTTGGCCGGTTTTGAAACCAAGTTCATGCACTTGGCCGGTTTTGAAACCAAGGTACTGCACTTGGCCGGTTGTAATATATAAAGCTGTGCTGCGTGATGTGTGATGTTTTACGGAACAGTGTGTAAGTTTGGAATGAATATAGGCAGGTGCAAGGACACATTCAAAATCGTAAACACACAAAGACAAACACACACACAGGGTATCCAAATGAATAGCGAGACAGGATGCCTACAAAAACACATCACTGTCGAAAAAGCCTTAAAGCTTCTGATATGGGGTAGTAGGCCGGGTCGGGACCCATTGCAATCACTAGCAAACAGTCGGCTGGGGGGTTCGTTGACTTTACTATCACCCAAGCATTAGATACCTTACATTTTATTGTATAGTCCCTGAATGCCACTTTAAAAGAAAAAACCAATCAAAATAAACTAAAATTTTTGAACCAAAACTGCAAATTGGACCGAAGTTGAAATTGAAACTAAACTTAAACGGGGCATCTATTTAAACCGCAATATCTCACCGATTTTATAGAGATATGTGCATCGCTACCTTCCCAACCAAATGATCCTTTATGCGCACGAAATTATTTTAAAGGATCCCACAACATACCAAATTTACTTCGCAGCACCCATTACCCCCAGAAAAGTAAGTGTTTAGCACATGAATTTCATTTTTTTACACTTCAAAAATTTATTTCGTAAATATTCATAATTAAATAATTATCTTAAAACTAGATAAGATTATGAATTTTACAAAAATGAAATAACAGTTTAATACCAAATTGATTAAACTTTATAAAAAAAAGTATAATTTTTAAAAATTAGCTTTAATTCTTTAACCCTGGATAACTCAAAATATTTGTTGCCATAATTTCAAATATTTTCTCTTATTAAAAATTGAGAAGAGAATCAAAAAAAAAAAACACAACTAAAATATTTATCTTTTAGCTGCACTGAATTTAAATCAAAATATTTCCTCGATGCATCAGTATATAAATTACGAATTTTATCTCTTATGTAGCCATTGAACTCAGCAGTTTAAGTACATAAGTAAATTTGCAACTTTCTGCATGTAAATAGCTAATGCAATAGAGCAAAACAAACGAAACCAAGTTACCAAAAAAAATTAAGACGAAATGTCAAACTAAATGTGAGCGAAAGCTTCGTTTTGTGATCTACTGATCATGATCTCAATTTGAGTTATCCGAAGCTTTTGCTACTCCCACGCACTGAGTTTAAATATTTATGTAAAGTTGTAAATTAAAAGAGATAATTAAAATAAACAAGAGAAAACTCACTTTGTATCCAGAACATGGTGTAAGGCCTTTCACGATGTTGTTGCTGGGTAGAGTTGTTTTTGTTGTTGTTGTGTTTTTAGCTAAACGTTAATTTAATGCATGCTAAAGAACTTTAAGCTTAGGTTATAGAAATTTTTAGATTTAATAGGATAACTTAATTTTTAACTGAAATTTATCTGGCATTTCAATTTACGTTAAACTTTTATTAGAATTTGCAAGAAAATCTGTAATATAAAAATTTGTTTCTTAATTTTTTTTCTGTTATTTGGTTATTTTTAACTTTTCGACGAATTCACTTTTTAAAAAAATAATTTTTTTGTTGTTTTTCTTTTTTTTTTTTTTTTTAATTAATTAAATTAAATTTATAAAACACAGTTTCTTGCACATTCCATTATGATTTTAATGCATTATTTTCACAATTTAATTTTTTTCTTTATACGGACACTAATTTTAATCTGAATTAAATATTAATTTTTTTGTTTAAGAATTAAGATTTACTTGTAAAGATTCATGCTTTTAAAGTTTATTTAACACTTTACAAATATGCATTTTTTCTAATTTTTTTGCACAAAAGGTATAAAGATTTTACGAACTTATGGTATTTAGCAATAATTTATCCCGATTTTAGAGACTTAAGCGTATACGACAAAACTTGCGTGTAGACCCAGCCGATATATGGTTGTTAGGCAAATTCTTGCTTATACAGCTTTTTCGGAGTTTCTTCGAATATGATGATTTGCAGCTCCCTGATGCATAATTCTTCGGAATTTACCGATAATGGGTGATTATAGGAGTATTTCCAAAAATAGGAGGCCCTTTTTAAATGTCGGATAGATTCGGATAAAAAATCAATGCATGAATCTGAAATTTTTTTTACGTGAATTAATTTTAAGCTAATTTCGCTAGCGCACCAAAATCTTACCTTATTAAAAGATTCATGCACTGTTGTTAAACGAAATTTTAATATAAAAATTATCGCAATGAAAACTCTTGCAAGTACAAATTTATTAACGTTTCACTTGCAAATTTGCCGATTTTTGTTTTACTTTTACGATAGTAAAAATTGACAATATTTTCTCATAAAAAAAATCTTTGCATAAACGGAATTAAAAATTGATGAAAAGGTGTCACTGAAGGAATCTTTGTTCCTTTGTTGAAATTAAATATTTTTTTATTTTACTGGTAGGTGTTTACAGATAGAATTACCGAAATCAAAGAATGATGCAAGTACAATTTTTTTATACCATAAGTTCGAAGTTGGTACTTCTGACATTAGTTCAATTTAAGCAGAAATTATTAAATACACAGAACTACCAATTACTGAAAAAAATGAAGCATATGATTTTGCACACTCACTTGCACAAAAAATACTACTGTTCCTATGCTGTTTAATAGGATCATAGGGTGACCAGGTAGGAATTTATGTAAAAGGAAATTTTATACCAATTGGTATAAAATAAGAAAATTTCAAAACTTGTTTCGTTACACGGTTTTGAAACCAAGTTCTTGCACTTGGCCGGGTTTGAAACCAAATCATCAAAATAAATTTAAAAAGTTTTATATAAGTTAACAAGGTACCCGTGGTACACTTGAAAAAATTAAAGTTGGGAGCCGGCCACTGGCTCCATATCCTTATCTGTAAAATATTAAAAAGACACCAAAATTATTCTTAATCAATTTATTACCAGTCTCACTGGATCCCAAAATAAAAGTGAACTTAACTAAATTAAAATAAAACAAAGTTACTTAATTAGGCTAAAATAAATTGTGCAACTTTGTGAAACTGCTGATACGGCGTATCCCACGTTGTGGTGCGTTGACTTGGTTCCATCGACGTCGCAGTCGCGTGTGCAGGTCACGTTGCGCATAGCTGTTGCTTTGTCAGCAGATTGCAATAAGGTATACAGTCTGCTAATGTGTTAACTTATATCTGTCAAAAAATTTTTTTTATTCTAAAAACATAGTAGAACGAGAAAGCATGATCCAGATTTTGATATATGAGAATATCTCAAAATTTTATTTTTTTGCACTTGGCCGGTTTTGAAACTGAGCGCCTCAAATATGTAAACATAAATAATATAAAATTAAAGTCGCTCCCATTGGGGAGGACTAAAAAATAATTATTATAATAAGCCGACCATAGGCTCATTTTCCAATATCTGAAAAAGATTAATTAAAACCGAAGTTATCTGTTACAATATTTAGAACATGCTCGGTTTGAGCTTCACACAGAACTGATGTCTAAAAAATCTTAATTATACAGCTAAGCTTAACGCTACTTTAAATAATGTTGACGCTGCACTCTCCCATAGCCTGTTGGAACATGTCATATATATTCGCCAAATTCGTACGTGCTCTGGTATGCACGCGTAATCCGAATTAGCGTTGCAGTGTCAGAACTGTCACTAAATCAGATCTATCACACATGTAATAACTGTGGTCCTTTAAATATCTTGTAGGAACAGTAAGTGTATATCTTGAACTGTTTCTGAGGCTGGGTGACGACCACCTGTTGTTTAAACGGGAGCTGTCTGACAAGAATCCCGGCTCTATTTGAGATTTTTCTTCAGATTATGGCAATGGTAATGCATATTACTATCATGGTTTCTGTAATTAAGATAACTTAAACTTTTGAGAGCTTCTAAACAGCTAATCTTCCTGATGCTGAGATCATGCACATAGTCCAGTTTAAGTCGTAATCTTTTACTTGTGATATTCGTAAGTACGGATGGGTAACGTGATCACTCATACCGGTTGTACTCGTAAACGTTTGATTTCCGACCTAAATCGCCTCATGGTTGAATTGCATTATGTACCACTCATGATATTCGAGTAGTTAGCAACTACTTGTCTCTTGAAATCTTTAAGAAAAATTGTATGTCAACGAGTTCGAGAACCTCCTCACAGTTGGTACGATGCTGACATCTAGCATTTCCTTTAAGGATGTTTGGTAGATATTCCTCTTCAGGAGGCTTCTCTAAAGTACATATGGACGAGTTATTTATCAAGTAACATTCTGCTACTATTCCTTAAGTCTCTCCCTGGCTCACCAGTACTTTCTGAAATTTGAGATTCAGTTGCTTGCCGTTTCTTATAGCGGCCATTGTTAAAAATGTGTTGTCTCTTACTTCTCTCCTTTCTTTTGTCTCCTAATCTTAGGAATTTATTTATTTGTATATTCATTTGTACAAAATTATATTAATTTTAATTCCAAAAATTATATTTGCTTATAATGTAAATGGTATTTGATAGTAAAATTTCTACGGAAATTTAAAAAATTGAATATAGACATAGTTTAATTAGGATAAATTAAAAGTGATAATATCCCGCGAAGCCTAAAGAGCTTGTCTGCGGGAAAAAATTTAATGTTTTTTAATTTAGTATTATATATAATGTTCATTAATGAGTGTAATTCTTATGAGCAAAAATAATTAACTATATAATGAATTGTTGTAGTGATTCTCAATTTGATTTTTTTCTAATTATAGGGTTAATTATATTGGAGATGTTTGTTGGAAGCTACTACTGTGTAGTTTGGATTCCTGGATTCAGTATTCAAACTTTCGAGAAAATTGAGTGTCGATTCCCAAGCTCAATTTTTCTTTAAATATGCTGAACTGGGATGTGGTCATCTATGTTTTCTTAGAGGTTCCATAATACAACTCCAAATGTTTGTTCTGTATTTTGCTTCATCGATACTATCAAGTTTTTATTTTTTGCTGCAACTGAGGCCAAAAGTCTGTTTCTGTACAGAAACTTTGTTATTTTAATAGCCATTTTTGGTACATTGGTTGTATGAGGGGGGGGGGGGACATTTGGTGGCATGAAAATTGCGATTATGTTACCCGTCTTCTGATCTTAGATCTGCTTCGCTTGGATGGGATTATCTATCAGAAGGAGAGCCTTAATTGGTAAATTCTGTTGACTGAGAAAATTTGTGACCTAAAATTACAATTAAATCACAAGTTAGAACCTTTACACAGCGATCAAAATTTGCGCTGACCTTTGGAAAGCTACATTTCTTAAATTTTTTTCTCAAGTTTCATTTTGAATGAAACAACTCAGGTTGTGATGTGAGGAAAGTTTCTCTCCATTGAGTTTCAAAAGACGAATACTATAACGTTTTTTAAAGCGTATAAGCCAATCAGCACTCGCAGTGCAATTGGCTTTGTTTTCATGAAGTTTTAAGTGTAATTTTTTTGGCTTTCTCCTTTAGCGTTCGTAGCTTGCAACATGTTTGCCGACTGCTTCGCGCTGTTGAACCGTGATTCAATTCATGTAATAAGTTGTGCTTTGTGTATTGTGTATGGTGCAATTGAAAAGTTAAACAATATGTCCAACATAGCCAAGAGAAGCATTGTATGGGAACATTTTGAAGATACCGAGGAATCAAACAAAAAAAAGTGCAAAAAATGTTTAAAAACAGTATTGTATACTGGTTCCACAACGTCTTCACTTTTGCAACATGCCAAATTGCATGATCCAAGCATAAACGCAGTCCAATATAACGAACTAAGTAATGCACGGGTCAGTCGTTATATCGTATCAATTCTTTGAAACTCTATTTGAAAAGGATAAAAATGGACCAACAAATAGCCAAAGTAAGCTACAGGCTGAAATGGACTTATATTTCGCAGAGCCCAATTGTTCTAAACAAACTGATATTATTCAGTGGTGGGAAAATCATATCCACATTTATACAAATCTGTGCCGCCTAGCGAAATAATTATTAAATATACCAGCAACGCAAACGACAAGCGAACGACTCTTCTCAACATGTGGCAATATTGTTCGACCTGATCGAGCAAATTTGCTAACTGAGCATGTTGAAGAAATCGCGTTTTTGCATGAAAATTGCTCGTAGTATTTATTTTTATTTGTTCTATTTATTAGTTCTTGTTTTCATTGAAGTGAATATTATAGTTTTCTTTGTGTTGTTGTTATTACATTATAAGTATGTAAATATGTTTAATTAAAATAAAAAACTTTGCTTTAAACACACAATATATGTCTATATGTACATACTTATGTTTACTGGGCGCAGCCAAACCAATCGGTCGCTTCTAATTTTTAAAATATCAAAACAAACAGCGACATCACATTCAATACAAGACACAGCAATTTCTGTTGCAAGTGGCCGTGCTTCGGGTTGGCTCGTGCCGGCTGCGGTCGTTTCACAGCCTTAGGTTGCGACCATAGTAGGTGTGTTGCTGCTCTTTCTGCATATTGTAGCATATTGTTACACAGCCTACTGTGAACGCAGCCTTACAATCAACACATTATTTGGTTGTATCATGCAAGTTCTTTGCTGGGCCGGATTTAAGCTGATTGCTACCTTTGGATGAATGGTGCCCCCAATTTCTTGCTTCTTATACATAAGATTCAAATACAATTATTCATAACCAAAGCAATGATATTCAATTCAGTCTTTTCAGCGTAGCCTTACAAGGTCTCTAAACAATTCATGTTTTATTTTGTGGTTTATGTAGACATATTTTTCATCATTTTCATATAAAAAGTAGCTTATTGAAAACTTTAAATACGTTTTTCTCCCACTCTATGCTTTTTTTGTTCTATTTATTTATAAGTTTCAAAATACAAGATTCATCGCGGATTTACAAATTTTACAGTAGGGACAAATTTCGAAAATACGGGACTTAATAGTTTTAATTTTTGTTGTTAGAAAATAAAAGTTTAATTTTTCTTTAAAAGTAAACTCAAAAAATCTATTATTTTTAAACATTTTTTGAGTTTACTTTGTTTATATAAATTTAAAATAAATTATTTCTTCTTGTGGTGCCCTCTTCACTGATGCCTCAAGCCAAGTTGGCCTATTTGTTAATCCGCCCGCATTGTGTGCAACAATTTGGTATGGAGCAGTTCGAACGTTTCATACCGCTCGAGTGTTCGATCGTTCGAAACACAGTTCGAACAGAAATTTCTGTTGTAATTTCTTCGAGCCCCGACTTGTTCGAGCAAAATGTGCTCGTTGCACAGCCTTAGCAGAGACATTTCTCCATTCTGGGAAATTTTGTTTTTTTTTAAGGTTTGTCTTTTGCCTGGCCCCGAGAATGTGTTTGCAACACGCTTAAAAATCTCATTTTCCTTTCTTTTAAAGCTGCATATCGTTGACTTAGCTACATTGTATATTTTTTAACAATGTAGTAACGCTAGCCCCTTTTTTAAGCGCTCTTAAAAGTCCGCCTTTTGTTGGAAAGTTAAAATATTAAATTCTTTCGAGCTCATTTTTACATGACCAAACTGCGCAAAAAATCAACCATAAAAATCAGCTGTGAATTCAAGAGAGAAGGTTAATTGTTCTGTCGTACTTTCTGGCTACTCACAGAAGTTTACTGGGGTGGGTATTGGCTGTGCATCAGATTGGTTGTGTACTCGCTAACTGCTGGGTGGTTAGTGCATAGGCATGCCTTTAAGTACAGTTTGAAAACAGCTGTGCGTATTCAGTTTGAGAATCGATGCAATCTGCGCATGGTTAGGTTAGAGTGGTGGCTTAGCAACCAAGCTAAAGCCTTAACCCTGCACCCGTCCATGGTAAAAACATACGTGGACCGACTTTGAGGTACAATTGTACCCTAGTATATTAATATGGGAAAAGTCTTAATTAAAATGCAAATTAAATGAATTCATTTTTTATTTATATAAAAAGTATCAAAAAAGTAGAAAAAAAACGAGATGAATTAAATTTCTGTCAGCGACAATGGTGAATAAGAACGTACTCTTTTTCGCTGCTGGTCCTCCTATTGATGTCGTTGGTCGATTGTCGTCATCGCTGTCGTCATCATCAGATGGGCCAATGAATTTATTTATGTAACACCTTTCGCACACCTTGATATAATGCTTTGGGCAGTTGGGCACTAAACATAGGTCGCACACTGAGTGAGTTTTCACGTCAACTTTTCCGGTGCGGATGCTTTTACAAGCTTCGGATCGTTGCAGCTTGTTCTGAAAACAAATGAAAGATAAAGAGAATTACTTGAATTGAATATATGAAAGAAAATGATCAAGGCCAGCTCCTTCAAAAACACTTTGCGTTTGTCCGAAGGGCGTGGGTGCCACGATGGATTGCCAATTGATCTTGATCCCATACTTTCCTGGTTTCGATGGAATATACTGCCTTATCGAACATCGATTACGTGTATTCAGCAGGAAGATTGTTCAGAAAAAGCGTCCAAATATGCCGAAACGGTACCAGCTTATCGCTTTTCAAACGAAACCCTCGGGTGCGGCTATCATCAAACCGTAAAAACCGAGATATCTGTTCGAACGTTGTCAATGACATCGTTGCTCGATAAATGAGCATGTGGTCCTTGGCAAACAAATCCTTGGCCTCAACTAAAATTCATTGACTGTTAGGTCGTGCCAAGGTCGCATTTGCTTTAGATTTGGCAATGTTGCATTTATAATCATTGCTCGTCGAGCTTTTTGATTCTTGGCCAACAAAATATCTTCGACAATCGAATTCGTCAAAAAAGCCTCGAAGGCATCTTCTTTTTTTACCAACATCGTTGTGCAGAAAGGAAATGTAGCATTTCGATCAGTAGCCAGAGTATCGGTTCGCGCTTTTTCAGTGGCTGATGGCATTGATCACCAAACGGTACGGTCACCGCAACCTTGACCCAAATATCGTTGCCCACGATTCGGACCAATTGCATGTACCGTTTCTTCCGGCATCTCACCAATGAAATTCTCCAAATTGTTGGCTATATCAAGAGCAGCCATGTCTGGAAGCGGCGGATCGTTCACATACGGGCCCTCATGATCAGATATATCATCATCAGAATCAGCACCGTCAGTATCGGCTTCCCAATCGACATCATTATCTTCACTACGGTTGCTGGATGTATCATTATCGCCCAGCAGGTCATTCAATTCCTCCTGCTCCACTGCACTCAGCACACAAATAGCACTTTTATTTGCAAGAAAAATTATTCTTTCACTCATTTCACCTGACCATGTTGTATGCACAACGAAAATTGAACAGAGACTGATGAATACAAAGCTAAGCTTGCAATATTAAAAAAAAAATAACGGTACCCATAGCACGATCTCGCAAGAATAAATAACGGCACTCATACGTTTCAAATGGCAAAATTGACGGGGTACAATTGTACCCCAAAGACGTATTGCGAACATTCTATTATTTTACTCTGTGGAAGCTAAATATTTATGAAATTGACTCGCAATTAAATCTAAAACATGCAGAAAAAATTAAAAAAACCGAAAAACATTGATTCAGTGTCATATGATGTTGGGATGTGTTTTAAATTCTGCGTTGAAAGTGGCTTGGGGTACAAATGTACCCCGAGTACGGGTTTAGGGTTAAGTAGCACTGATTGTGCCGTTTTAATAGCAATCTGCACATACTCTAAATAAAAGTTTGAGTTCTCTGCAGTGAAATAAAGTACACTTAATTCTATGTGCGTGTAAGGTAGAGGTTGGGTATGCTTGTTTCATCACACTATCAAAAAATCTAGAATCGCTGGAAAGGCTTCCTTCATAAAATTTAGCTAGTATCCTACTTCCTCATCAGCAGTTTCCTTATAATCTCTAAACTCCTGAGCTTGTTCTTGTTGTGAGCATCGTGTTTATCTGTTTATGATACAAGTAACATTCCCTGCTGTTTGGGATGACTCTTGCCCCAACTTTAATCTGTAAAGCGTTTTGAGGACGTTCCTGAGGCTTTGGTTCAGGCCTTAGCAGACGACGCAGTGGCAGTAGAGGCTGGGACTCAACTTTTTGCTCTCTAGCAAAGAATTGATTTACCGGAGCGGTAACCGCTTGTTTGAAACGGTTGGCCTATGAATAACATTATTCTTGTAATTCAAATTTTGGATCCATTCTCTGCCGGACTGTTTCAAACCATATAGGGCCTTCTTCAGACATAAAACTTTCTATAGTTGATCCTGTTTAATAAAATACAATACCAGATGAGGCTGTTGTAAGAAGGCCGAAGAGATTTTTTAGTAAGTAGTTTTTTCACTATTGACAAAATTGGATACATCCATAGGGTAGCAATATAGTTTCGAGTAAAATGGGCAGAAAAAGTGTCGTCTTGCAGCGATCGACAACTTAATAATATTAAATTTTCTTGAAAGCATTATTTCCAAGACTTATTATTTCTTCAATTTTTTTTCCCCTTGTTGATAGTGGCTCGTGTTATTAGCAAGGTGCTATTTTTCGTCCTTCAACTTTGGCATTGAAAGTACATACAGTAGAAGGGATCTGTTGGTAATAATTGAAGGTTTCCCGTACTCAATAGTTTCTATTGCATTTTGATATGGTAGAGCCACTATTTCGCCTAGAATTTGTTTAATTTCTTCTATGTCCAGAAGGTTGGTATTCACAATTCCTTTATTCGACATCTGGCATGCTCATACAATTTCTGCAATTTCTTCCTTTAATAAAAATGCCTTATTAATTGCATCTTGTTCAGCTTGGCCCGCCTCCATTTTCTTTAATATATGCCATTAACACTGTTGATCATCTGATTTATATTCTGGATGACATACAGGACATCCATCGAACCTTTCATTCATTCAAAAGCATTTAATGCTTCATTATCGTGGTTAATTTTTATATTTTTTGAGTGTTTGGCTACGACATGGCCATTCTATCCAACGTAGATATTTCGTAAGTGAGATCCATGCATAGTCCTTTATAAATCTCCGATAATATCCGGACAATCCAAGAAATTTATTTATTTAAAGTTCTTTTTAACTTATAATGTAACTTGTAAAGATAGAAAGATAGGAAGTAAAGGTCCTTATGCTGATGTTAAGGGAAAGTAGGGTCCTAAAGTTCAGTGCACATTTGAAGCGTGTGCTACGCTAGTAAATAAGGCTAAAAATCCACTTTGACAATGTCATGTCATGTTTATGAAAAACATTTGTTACAACAAGACAATGGCACATAAGCCTTGACTTTGGTGTGTTTGCTGTTGAGGATATGAAGGCCACAGTACTTGGGACTGTGACTTCTGGTGAGAAAATTAACATGCTGTCTTTTCTTGTAATGAATTGATTCTCCTTTATTAAAAATTAATTTTTGTCTTATATACTATACTTGTCTTATCATAACTGAATACCTTGCAGTTCTTACATTTATTGAATTCAAGTAGTTTAAGTCAATACACTTAAACATTTTTTAATTTATTTATTTTGCATAATTCGCAATTTTTGTTTAATTTTTATTTTTTATGTAGCTTGTACTTTTTGCTAAGCACTTTAACAAATACGTAATAAACTTAATAATAAAAAATAATATGTGTAAACTTTTAACTTTAATATGTTTATTTTTTTCTAATTTAGTTGTGACTACATAATTGAATTATATGATCTTAACTTAAACTATTTATACAAAATTCGTACATCTAATATCTTAGGGAAATTACTAAAATTTCCTAGTATTCTATTTTGGTTATTTTTGTTTAACTGAAATGTATGCTGCATTTGTTCATTAGCATTCAGGCCCGACTACCCGACTTTGCTTGGAGAGGCAAACAAGTTTTACTATACAGTATTGGCCAAAACTTAAGCACCCCCTTAGTACTTTTCTTTTTCAAATCATAAATGTTTTGTGAAAACGATGTTTTTGAACCATGTTGTGAATTTATTATATATATTTATACTTTTATTATTGACAGACAAACATTTTAAAAAATCAGTGTCTCATAAATAAAAAGTTATTATCAAAGGAACACTTTAAGCCAGAAAACTTAACGGACAAAACTAGAGCACCTCCTTTTATATGGTAAATAAAAATTTTTAAAATTAGAACTTAGTTGCAAACCCTTTATTCTGGAAGACACAAGCACATATCTTTCGTATAGAGGAAACTAGATTATTAATGATATCCTGCGATATCTCTTCCCAAGGATTGAAACAGATCTGACGTGGTTTTCCAATTTTCAATCTTGATTTCCATGTTAGCGATCTCCCACAAGTTCTCAACAGGATTCAGATCAGCGCAAGCCAACTAAGAAATTCAATGCTATTGCTCTGAAGCCAGGCCTTAAAAACTTAAGAGGTGATTTTGGATCATTGTCCTGTTGGAACCTCCACTTAAGTGGCATCTTTTCATCGGCATATGGCAGCATCACATCTTTGAGTATGTCATCATTAATCGAAACTCGTTGGGTTGGCCATTTACGTGCTTCAAAATCCATCTTTGAAAACTATATCCATATTATGAATACTTTGCCTCAAATAATCGGCGGACGATTCGTTGGTAATGACGTAGCAATAGCAGTCGATTTGCCACGCGATTTGCGTTTGTCAAATTATTTTAAAATAAAATGATTAAAGCACTATTTATTTTTTGAAGAAGTTACTTTATTATAACTGTCTCATTTGCTTGTGGTCTTAAGACTAAAGTTCTAAAACTATGTTACTTTTTTCATAGCTAGTATTACTGCAAAATCAATATCAAAGAACCCTTGTTTACAAAAATCAATTAAAAAAGTTTTGTATACAAAGATCGCTGACGCTGCTTTACAAAACACATTCAGAACAAAGTCAAATAACTATTATGAACTTTTGTTAGTACATACTTTGATTTCGTCATAAAAAACGGAAGTATCAAGTAACATTATTTTATGGCGAAATCAATTAATTTGATTTTGTGTATTTTTTTTTATGATATCGTCAATAGATTTTAGTTTGAATATTTTTTAATTTTTCATTTCATTTATTATTTAAATAAATTTGTACAAATGCTACAAGATCTTATATCTTATAAAAAGCATAAAAAATATTCAACAATTTTTATATATGGATATCAACAAACGAAATTCAGATTAAATAGCCTTATCTTCTATATGGTAGTTACAAAAATTATACAGTGCTCCATCGATTATCCGGCATGGTCGGGACCGGAAGCATTCTGGACAATCGATTTTACCGGTAAATGGATGTAAAATTTTGTGTAGTTTTTAAAATTTTGTTTTAACTAAAATGAATGCTTATACATATTTTTCCACATTAATAAAATTATCCAAGTATTTTTTGTACATGTAAAATGATACATATCGCTCATTTACTTCAAGAGTGGCATAACTCAAAAAATACAAAGTGGGAGAAAAACGCATTTAAAGTTTTCAATAAGTTACTTTTTATAGTAGAGGAGCCCACGATGCTAAATGTGGAGTTACTCGAGCGCCGCGGAGACCTATTGGATTTTGAAGATTAGGTGGTATGAAGAAAAAAAGTTAATATAATGTTTAACCCTTCACCGGTGGGAGAAGTCACTACAGGCTTTCAAAAATGTAAAAAAAAAACATGCACATGGATTTACTCGAGCGCGTCAGATATTGATAGTGTATATGCTGGGACATGCCTCTGATGACGGAGATTTGGATGGTGGGCGTGGCCGTAAGGATGAGTAAAAAATGAAAAAAAAAAAACGTTTACTCGAGCGCGTCAGATATTCATAGGGGATGTTAAGTGATCCCAAACGAAGCACCCATTCCTTAGACTGACGATTCGGATTTGACGCAAGCGAGTGGCCACCTTTCGAAAATGCAAAAAAAAACGATATTTGTAGTTACTCGAGCGCGTCAGATTTTTATACAGACGGTTCAGCTTGATGTCCTGGTCATGCTGATCCATAATCTGACGATTATCTGGAGGAGTTTGCTTAATCTGACCGTTTGAAAATTTTTTTTTTCTTAAATCTTAAAAATTTTAAAAATCCCAATCAGTGATGCCATTTGGGTTTTGTGAAAATGTACGGAATCGAGACTTGAAATGTACTTTTAGAGGCCGAATCTCCTTTTTGTCTTGAACACCCAATTTTACTTAGATTTATCTATACATAGTTTCAAAAAAAAAGATCTCATTTTGCCACCTGAAAAGCCTTAGCAAACTGACATACAATATATTGACACATTGCGATTATCTAGAAAAAAAGGTTATCATTATAAACTGTCTAAATGTACCGAAGATGTCCTGAAAACTCTTTAAATGTACTAAAAATGACGATTTTTTAGAACGTAAATGTATACCGAAAAAAGTAAATTATTTTAAATTTTATTGAAAAAAATGAAATTTATTATTTGTTCAAAAATATTCATTGATTTATTATGTACATATATACTTTACATAAATCAGAAAAAATGATTCAAATGAAATAAAAATGTTTACAATTAATTTTCTATAATCTTTATCTGTGGAATCATCATCAGACATCAAGTCTGGTTCGATTACGTCATCGATTTTTTCTACAGCTTGCATTTTATACCAAAAGTCGGTTATTGATAAATTTCGGACATTATCTTATTTTATAGTGGCAAGATAAATTTCAAAATTGGTAATAAGTACATATTGAATTTGTCTTTCCTCCTATGTTCCACATACATTTTGACGCAAACGAAAATAGTACCAAAAAAGATGGGTTTCCGAAAAACCGTACTATGGTATTTTAGATATGAAAATAGTATCAATTTTGGTACTAAAGTACCGTCTGTGCCAACACTGGTGGGGACGGTGCGTGAGTGTAAGAGAGATAGGCACGTAGTGGGGAATAAATAAAGTGACCATCCGTTCCGTATTTCCCGACACAGTGTTGTATTTCAGTGTGAAATTCCGTATTTTTTTTTTTTTAGAAATACGTGACTTAAAAAAAAGAAGAATAATGAACAGCTAAAAAGAATAAGGAACAACTAAATTATTTGTATAGGGTGTTTTTTTTAGAGGTATAGAACTTTAAAATGGAATAAAACAAAGATGAATTTTTTAAATAGACATGAAAATTACTTTATTCGAAAGATAATCTTCTGGCATTATAATTTAAATATGACTTCTGGCATATGAACGCCACGGCTAGCTCGGACGTAGTCTAAAATGGAGGTCCAATTTTCAAGGTATATCGCGAATTACGCGAGTAATGTTGGCTTCGAAGTATTGAATCGTAGCTGGCTTATCGGCGCATACTTTTGGCTTCACATAACCCCAAAAAAAAAAATTAAGGTGTGATATCACAAGATCTAGGCGGCCTTCTTGACTTCATAATTGCAAAAATCATGTGAATTTTGAGTGAAAATAAAGTTGAAATTTTAGTGACTATAATAAATTTGCACAATTTGGACGCGTTGTTCATGCGTCAACCTGTTCATGATGAAATGGCAAACCAAACTGAATATAAATGACATTAGAGTTGCCAGATTTGACCACAAAATCCCAGTTTTATCTCTATTCGAAAAACAAACCTCTAAAAAAAACACCCTTTATATTAAGCTCCTAAAAACTAAAAAATGTAGCTACACGCGCTAAACTTTAATGACGATTTTTGTTGCTTCGGCTTGTGGAAATGGGCAGATTATATGTTTTCCGTTATTCTTGAATTATTTCCTTCAAAATAAAAAAAAATTTGACCGCGCTCGAGTAAATCCAGGTGACGTTTTTTTTTTGCAAGTTTGTGACCCTGCCACTCCCTTGCGTCACGGTCAAATCGTCAGATTAGTGACATAAAGACTCTTTAGCATGTAATTAACCCACCATGTCTTAATCTGACGCGCTCGAGTAAATCCAGCTATCGATTTTTTTTTACTATTCTGAGCGGCTCCCCTACACTCGCGGCACTATATAAATTATCGTTTTTCTGGTTTAAATTGTTTTTTAAAAAAAAGGCTGAAGCCAACTTTATTACTCAAGTTATTTTTCTTAACTAAAAACTCTAAAATAAATGAATAAAATGCAAAGCCAAATAATTAGCAAACTACCAGACGAAGGTATCAAATTTTAATTTGCTATCGTTGTTGTTGCTTTTGGCAAAGCGTGGAAACTGCAGCGACTGCATTTATGCATTTTATCGTTGTTGCTTTTGCCAAAGCGTGGAAACTGCAGCGACTGCATTTATGCATTTTATGGGAATAGAATTTGCATGAGTTTAATTTTATCAAAGGTTTAACTTATTTGCTGTTAACTCCCCCCTTCCTGAATTCAAGCGTCCTCGGTTGGATTGTCAAAGATTCTATTAAGTCCTTCATGACTGATACTGAAAGATGGGGATGTTGGTTATCCAATGAATTTGTATTGGGTCTCTGAATTTTCATTTTTTTGCGAATGTAAAATATTGCCATGATTATTCCCAATGCTATTGTAATCGCAGTGCCTGTGGTGGATGTAATCAGTATTTTTCACGTTCAATTCTTTAATCATTTCTAAGGATAATATTTCTTTAGTATAATTGTTCATGGACTTCGGTTGCAGCAAAGCAGGTAATGGTGCGTAAATTATAGTTTCATTTGAGTTGTATGTTGCACTTCCGACCCTTATAGTCTCATTGTGAAAGCGTATTAAAAAAGTCCCTTGTAGCATGGTTGTTTCATTATTTATGCAAATTGATCCGTTGAATTGGTTTAAAAATATCAGTCCTGTTGATATTTCTTCTACCTCTGGTATGTGCTGATTGTTGATTAATTGACATGTTGGTATTTGGCTTGCTAATAGATTTGGTATACAAGTAGAATTGCTTAAGTCTATTACATTTTTTTTCGAACAAATTGATAGCTTATTATAAGTTTTACAATCATTTTTTATTCCATATACTTTATTTTTACATTGAAGTATTGACTCAAAATGTATTCTATTAATTTTTGTCTTGAATTTTACTGGTTTTAATAGAATTTTTTTACAGTATTCAGTATTGGTTTCTGGTAAATTTATAATGTAAATAATCGTTTCGCCGTTTAAGGCTATTTTAACTTCTGAAAACTCTAGAGCTTCATCTACATATATTTAAGTACGGTATGTTTTCCTTATTGAAAATTTCTCTAGCAATTTTTATTTCGATATTTGACAAAATATAAGAATTTATAATGTTAGCCTTTGCCCAATGAATGGCATACTCCATGTTAATTATTTCTTCTTTCATGAGGTCTAATTTATATTTTAACTCAATTACAAATTTATCTTTTGTCATTTCATTTATTCTATCTATCGTCATTCTATTAACTACTGAGAGTTTGTATAATCCAATATTTGTGAGTCGGCATGACATAATGCCAGGAAACAAATTATTAGCTGCAAGTAGAAAGTACAATTAGTTTCTTATTAGGCTTTTGTGAATTATTCTACCAGTCTCTGTCACTAGTGTACTTGTTCGGTCTTCTTTAACTATTTCTTTGACGTATGGTTTTGAAAGTTTTGTTCCTAATCTTTTATTCCTTTTTATGTAAATGACTTGTCCAGGTAGGTACTGTTTAGGTTCTAGTTTTTTTCTATTGTGATATTCTAGGTCCTTTCGCTGTTTATTTTGTAATATTTCAATGTTTGCGTTTCTTACTCTTTCGTAGTCATCGGGCGTAAAATTTACATGTCTTCCAAAGAATAGGTCTACAGGTTTTTTTCCTGTCACCGAATGTATGGAGTGATTGTACTCCGATACAGCGCGTTCTAAAAGTTCCTCAAAATTTCTATTTGTTCCATTTTCTTTAAGGCATCTCATTATTTCTACTAAGGACTTTTGTATGGAGGTGCTGTGTAAACATCAATACCTAATTCGTCCTGCATCATGAATTTCATTGAGTCTGATTTGAGGGATAATAATAATAATAATAATAGAGTTTAGCTACTACAGCTATTAGCTTTCTTAGCAATTTAGCTTGAAGCTTTAAAACAAAGTAAAAAGCTTACATATTAAGGAAAATGAAAAAATTATACATGCAATTAAATTTGTTATATTTTTATAATTTTTTCTTAGCTTTATCACACTTTCTCAACATACCCACCCAGATCATATGTATATAAACATACAATTGCATGAATGCAATTGCATGATTTATCAACATGGTCCAAGGCATAAATGTTAGAAAAAATTTACCCATCATGCTGTGGGGCTCGGACAACACAAACATAAAGACCAACAATCATTAAGCTACAAAATTAACTATAGTTATTTTTCAATCTAAGCTTGAGTTGACCTTTTGACAAGCTAATATCATATACATCGCAGTTATTAATAAGAGTAGTCATGCGATTAAAAGGAGCAGTAGCCATATAATTAGTTCTACTAAAAGGTTGGTAAAATAATTGATAAGAGTTACGATTACTCCTGCGATTAGTATTTAAATGAATATAATTAAGAAGCTTTGGTGCAGCAAGAGACCCAGTCACAAGTTGATGCAGATAAAGTATATCCGCAATATTTCTACGCGAGCTCAAAGACTGCATATGTAGTAACTTCAAACGATCCTCATAAGGAGGAAGGTTTAAAGAGTCAATCCAATTTAAGCCATTGAGAGCAAAACGAATAAAATTTTTTTGAATTCTCTCAATTCTATTAATGTGAATATTATAAAATGGTGACCACACTTGGCTGGCGTACTCTAAGTGAGGACGCACTATTGTATTATGTAAAGTCACCGTTACTAAAGGGCTATTAAATTCTTTTGCCCACCTCTTAATGAAGCCAAGCAGAGATGAGGATTTTTTACAAATTTGATTAATATGCTCATTAAAAGTTAATTTAACATCAAAATGTATACCTAGGACTTTGACTTAATCGACACGACAAATTTTCTTATCTTTTAATTCATAATCAAATTCCACAATATTTTTCCTCCTGGTGAAAATCATAGTTTGGCATTTATCAGGATTAAGATGTAAGTTATTTTTAGAACACCAAACCTCAAAGGATTTCAAGTCAGACTGAAGTGGAATAGTATCACCAACCCCCTTCACGTTCCTGTAAATTTTCATATCATCTGCATATATTAGCAGATGAGAGTTTTTAATGACATGTGTAACATCATTAATTGCTAAAACGAACAGGAGCGGCCCCAGGTGGCTTCCTTGTGGAACACCTAATGCCGCGCTGAATGGGGTGGAAAACACCCTCCGAAATCTTATTTGATATGAGCGATCAGATAAATAAGATTCAATCCAGCTGACAAAACTTAAAGGAAATCCAAGCTTCTTTAATTTAAACAAAATCAAATTGTGTGGTAATTTGTCAAATGCTTTACTGAAGTCAGTGTAGATGCAGTCAACTTGCCCACCAGAATCAAAAGAGCTTAATGCAAAGGAAGTAAAATCAAGGAGGTTAGAAACTGTAGATCTGCCATTAACAAAACCATGCTGACGAGTTGTTATGACTTCACCACAGCACACCTTAACCTGATCGTACACAATGCGTTCAAAAACTTTCGGTATCGATGATAACTTCGCCACGGGTCTGTAGTTTGAAACATCATTTTTACACCCTTTCTTGAAAATGGGGCTTATCTATGAATTTTTCCAAAATTTTGGAAAACAGCCATCTCTAATCGATTTATTAAATAAGAAACTGAGGGGTTGACTCAGCACAGAGCTACAGTTAACTAGTACTGTCGCAGGAATACCATCAGGTCCGGAGCTGAGGTCATCATCAACAGATGAGATATATTTCTCTATGAGTTCAGGTGAGAAAGATATCCCATTAAACGAAACTAAAGGGTCGTTATCCATATATTCAAAATAGTTGATCTCAGGGCTAAATAATTCCGTAGAAAAAGATTCTTTAAATAAATTAGCAAACAACCCAGCTATAATTTGTGGGTCGCTAGTGAGCCCATCAACTGTTTTGAATTCAGATGGAAACCCGTCAGACTTTTTTTTTTGTATTAATAAAACCCCAAAAATGCTTGGGGTCATGAAGAATATTCAGCTTTATTCTATTCAAATATTCAGAATAAACTAAAGCCGACTTATCCTTAAATTCATGGAAAAGTTGCTGGTAAGCAACTAAGTCATTTCGGTCCTGGCTACAAACGTATTTGTTCCACGCCCTATTACGGCCATTACGAATTTTTTTTAAATCCTTTGTGTACCAAGGGTACGAGAAATTATTAACGTACCTTTTTGTATATGGCACCGACAATGCTATGGCCGAAAAAAGTTCACCGTAGAAAAATTTAATGCACTCATCAAATGAATTACTCGTATTATTAAAAAAAATAATAAGGTCGTTTAATTTATTCCTTAAATTCTCATTCAACTTTAAAAAGTCAGCTTTTTTAAAATTGAATTCATAAATATTGATGGAAGAACATGCATTAATTAAATTTTCATTGTCAGATTGGTACACAATACTCAAAGGTGGGTGATAGGAATCAACCGTAGAAAGAGCATGGATAGCATTTCTCACAACAACATTACTACTATTTGCAGCCAAGACTAAGTCAAGTTGTCGTCCATGAGAATTAGTTATACAACTTACTTGTTGTAAACTTGAAAGTATTTCGTCAACAAAAATTTGTTGTTGTCGAGTTTTTGGACACGATGCATAAAAATATATACCATCATCCGAAGGAGTCCATTTAAGGTCAGGCAGATTGAAATCACCTAACAATAAAATGTCGTCATTAGTGTCTAGTTCATTTATTATGTATTCTACGGACATCGAAAGACATGCGTAGACATCTGCGCTACTATTTGGAGGAACATAAGCGTTAAGAATATAAATATTGGATTTACAATATGTAACTTTAACGCATAATAGTTCAATATTAGATGCGCAGGCAATTTCGATTAATGAACTAGTTAAACGATTTTTTATGGCTATTAAGACGCCTCCACCAACAGAAGAAATGTCTTCCAAGTGTCTGTCTCTTCTAAAAACATTGAAACTATTGTCAAAAAGTTCCAAATTAAGAAAAGTGTTATTTAACCAAGTTTCGGTAAAAACGATAATATCCTCAGAAAAATTCTGAGTGGCTAAAAAGATGTCATGCGTCTTAGAACGCAAACCCCTTACATTTTGATAGTAAAGGGATAGCCGCTTCAGTTTTTTGAATTGGAACGGACAGTCTTATTATTTTTTTTCGACTTAAATTCTGAAATAAAGATATTATCCACCCATGCATTAGAATTTAGAATGGCAGAAACATGAGAAGATGCCACTGTAATTTTAAAAGATGCATGAGTTGGTTTATTACCGATTTTCCTGCAAGAAACGAAGGCATCGGCAGGAATAATTTGGTTTTGTCTGATATAGTTTATAACATTGTCAGTGGTAGTGTTAGCATTAAGACGTGAAATGAAAATCGATTTCAACCTTGGCAATGCTTGCAAGGAGACAGGTGCCACAGAACCACCAATCGTAACAACTCCTTGCGGATTAGGAATAACAGAAATGGATAGAGGAGTATCGATAGTGGAGGAAAGGGGTGGAGGATTATTTATAGGAGCAGAAGCAGGAAAGTTGGAAGTAGACGGAGAGGTGTTTAGAGGGGGATCTAAGGCAGTTACTTCACGATTAGAAGCTGTGTCACTCGCCCCCCCCACACTACCCAAGTTAACTTATTATTATTATTATTATTCTTATTTAATTTTCGTTTAAGTTTTCTTTTCTTCTTCAGGGAAATAGCTTGCTTGGGTAGAGTAGAGATCGAAAGAGTAGAAGAAAAAACCATTGCAGCCTCAGTAATAGTTTTATTTTGAAGCGAACTAACATCG
The DNA here is from genome assembly GCA_963662105.1 of Meiosimyza platycephala. Taxonomy (NCBI): domain Eukaryota; kingdom Metazoa; phylum Arthropoda; class Insecta; order Diptera; family Lauxaniidae; genus Meiosimyza; species Meiosimyza platycephala. The sequence continues at coordinate 8,253,482 of OY759212.1, forward strand.
GGTGAGACAGCCTCATTAAGGCTTTTTTCAATTTGGGGAGTTATGTCTAAATAATTATTTAGAATATCTCTGAAATTAATATTCAAATTGTTAAGATTTTCCCCAAATTGTTTAATTTTGTCGAAAAACACCGACGGGGACAGGGCCCTGCACGATGGACAGTACCAATGCAGGCCCGAACGATTAGAGGATAATAAATCAGTAATAGTGTTAGCTAGGCCTGCACAAGAGGCATGAAAGGCCTGTTCACAGGGACCTGAACAGGAAAACATGGCATTCAATATATTTTGACTTTTACATTGATCTCTTAAAGAGCAAGCTAACAAGTTTTCAGACGAAAAATAATCCATCATGTAAAAAAGAAAAGACTAAGTTAAGACCTAAAATATTTTTAAAAGTGCTTACAACGGGTTAAAATTGTGAAAAATATACCCGTTGAACAGCAACAACAACAACCTATTGAGATTAAGGTAAAGCAATGTAAGCGGACAAAGCAGAAAAGGGAATGAAGAAACAAAACTGATCACTGCTTTACACTGCTTGTAGAAAGAAATGTACTCACGTACGTATGTATGTTTACATTAAAGAATAAATTAAATTAAAGTAAGCAAACATGCAAAACTAAATCAAATCAAATTTCTACCAACACCAATTATTATTAAACAGCGACAATTATGTACGCGCAAAATAAATAAAATTATTGTTATTGAACAAAATTATTAAACACAAAGAAATATACGTATTAAAAAAAACAACACAAAAACACTGGATTTAGGTACTCCAAAGGAAAATATAATGTCCCTAAGTGGTCTTCTTAAGTCTTGTATTGTGACCTACTTTTTACAATTTTTGTCTGCGCGTACTTTGTGAATTTATCGAGTGCTGTCATTACAATTTTCTTTTCTGTAAAGAATAAATCTATATGAACTGTGTGCCCTGGGAAGGTAGGTATAGGGGTTTCACCTAGTTTTACCTGATTAGGGTGTCTTTCGTATTTATTTTGCTTACAAATCTGACAAATACTTGTTATTCTCTTTATTTTATTTAACATTGAAGGAAAGTAGTAAATTTCAAGTATCTGGGATTTATTTTCAATTGCGTTGCGGTTCGCGCGGTTATGCGTTTCTAAGATTATATTTTCTTGCTCTTGTTCATCGTTTACATCTTGAACAAGTTTTTGGGTATAACGTGCCTTATAATTGGAAAAGTGAATAGGATAAATATTTTGTATGATTCCCATAATTCTTTCTTCGGTTTACTACTAAAGGATTTAAAAGCCTTTTTAGGTGTGAAATTAATATTTCTTCTGTATAACTTGGTTCTGTGATTATATGTCTATAAATTCCTGGAAATATGATTTTAACTTGATATGTCGCAATGTCATCAATTTTCAGAAAAATCTGGTTCTTAAAGACATTAACTGGGGCTTCAATACAAGGTATTAAGTCGTGGCTAGAGCTTTCATCGCTATGTATAGTTGGGGTTAATGAATTGATCTCGGTCGGTATTCTCGATAAAGTATCGGCTACAACATTTGTTTTGCCAGGTTTATAGATAAGCTGGTAATTATACTCTTCGAGGATTGCCTTCCACCTTTTTATTTTGGTGTTTGTATTTTTAGAGCTCAAGGCATATGTGAGTGGTTGATGATCTGTAAATATTTTAACTTTTTTTGAACCGTAAAGGTAATTTCTTAGAGAATTAAGAGACCAAATTATTGTCAGCATTTCTTTTTCGTTTGCGGCATAATTTTCTTCAGTCTTTGATAAAGACCGTGAAATGAATGTTATGGGCTTATCGTTCTGGGATAGTACAGCTCCTATCGCGTAGTTCGAAGCATCTGTGGTTAATTCGAACTCTTTTTCGAAGTTTGGGTGAGTGAGTATTACTTCCCTTGAAATCAGAGCGTTTTTAATTTTTTCAAAAGATTCAATTGCATTTTCATCTAAACTGATTGGTTTACTTTTGGAGGCGTGTTTGAACACTCGTCCATCTTCCCCTCGTAAAAGATTTGTTAAAGGTTTTGCAATCTTGGCATAATCTCTAATAAATCGCCTATAATAGCCTGACATTCCGAGGAATGAACGAAGTTCTTTTAACGTTTTTGATGATGGCATTTTGGCTATTGCTTCAACCTTGGAAGGGTTGGTTTTAATTCCGTCTATTCCTACAACGTACCCTAGAAATTCCACATCCTTCCTTAAAAATTCACACTTGTCCAACTGCACCTTCATATTTGCAGCTTCAAGTGTTTTCATAACAATCTTTAAATTTTCGAGGTGTTCCTCTAAATTCTTTCCAAAGATAATAATATCGTCGATGTACACATAGCATCTTTTATGTGTTGTCTGAGTATGTCATCCAGAGCCCTTTGAAAAATGGCTGGTGCATTTTTCAGCCCAAAGGGTAACCTAAGGAATTCATACTTTCCGTTGTTAACGGAGAAAGCGGTCTTCTCTATATCAGATTCCTTTAAAGGAATTTGATGAAATCCACTTTTTAAATCAATGATTCAAAAGAATTGGTTTTTGCCGAGGTTAGAGAGAACTTCTTGAATTACAGGTATCGGATACCTGTCGGGAACTGTGACATCGTTCAATTTTCGATAGTCTATGACCATGCGGTACTTCTTTTCTCCGGATGCGTCCATTTTTTTTGGGACAACCCATACCGGTGAATTATAAGGAGATCTTGATGGTCTTATGATACCATCAGCTAAGAGTTCTTCTACCTGTTTTTCGACTTGTTCCTTTAGTGCCATGGGATATGAGTAGGTCTTGGAATAAATAGGCGTATCATTAGTTGTTCCGATTTCTCCTTATATTGTAGTAGTGTATGTTAAATTCATATTGGGGTCCGAAAATAGGTGTGGACAACTTCTAACTAGATTCGTTAACCTTTCTTTTTGGTATTCGGTTAAATGTGAAATTCGTAAATTTATATTATTTACGTCCTGTGCACCCTGTTGTTTTAAAGGAATTTGAATATTTGGTGAAATTATCATGTAAATTTTGTCTGTATAAATTGTAGCCTTCAATTGCCTAATGGTATCATTTCCTATGATACCGTGGAATGTTTTTAGTGATGGCAGTATGAAGAATTTAAGTTTGCCTGTTTTTTGTCCAAAAATGTCCATAAAAGTGTGGTGTGTTATTTGAATATTTCCAGCAACTGAATTTATAGAAAATGGTTTCTCATTTGGTGAAGGATTTCTGATTCGTGTAGATTGAATGTAGTTTTTATTGGATCCTGTGTCAATAAGGAATTTAAGGGTATCTTCATCTCTCGTTCTAAATTCGAAGTACGGGAGAGAAGATTCAGTTAATCTAAAAAATATATGTTGTCAGTTTCCAAGCTTTTCTCATGATCCTGTTCTATTCTAGGATATTCACCTTCAGCTGATTTCTGACAATTATCCTGCTGAAACTGCCCTGTATATCCTTGATTTGGATCGGGAATATCTTCCTGATACCCTGTAGTTGGATAGATTTGATTATAACAGATATCGTAGTTATTAGCTGTTTCTACAAAGGGGTTTTGATTATCATACGTTTCATAAAACAGGAGCTAGTTGAGCACCCTGTCCCTTTGGAGCAAAGTTATTTTGATTTAAATTAGGCCTATTCTGATAATTCACTTGTCGTGTGTGTATCGATGGATCGATTTCCATTGGTACTGGAGGTTTGGGTGGTAAGTTTGATCTATTGTTAAATCCTGACTGCTGTTGTTGACCATATTGTCGATACGTCCAATTGTTATTGTTGTTAGAAAAATTTGGTTTATTAATTTGGGTGGAGTATGGATTAGGATAGAATCTATAGCTTGTGGCACGTGTGCCAGTTCAGGGAAGAAACGATTGCCTTGCTGTGGCAATGGGTAATTATTCTGTCGGGGTGGTCGGTATGGAGGTAACGGAATGCTTGGTTTTCTGAAGGGATTCGGTTTGTGTATGGAACTCATCCTATATGCCATATTATCTAATTACTGGCACAATTGTAGTGCTTGCGGTAAAGTGGTAGGTTCACGTCCACTCAAAAGTCTTGGCAATTCGCCGTTGAGTCCTCTAATGAACGTATCTAATGCCTTTTCACGATAGGCATTAGTCATTGTTTGCAATGAGTCTTCACTTAATTCCAAGCATGCGATTTTGTGTAATATTAAAGAAAGATACTGATAAATGTGTTGGTAGAACTCAGTAATCGTATTATTGCATTGGGTCAATGTTACCATCTCATATTCAAGGGTACCTAAATCCCTCTTGTCTGAATAGTGCATCATCAGACATTTTTTTATCTTACCCCAATCTAGTGGAGTCCTGTATGATTCTAAAGCTGTATCAGCCTCTCCTATTATTTTGTGTCAGACCGTATTCAAGATGGCATAATATTTGGGAGAGCCTTTTATACTTTCGTAGGCATCAAAAATCCTGTCTTACGCCAGGAGTTAAATTCTCCTAGTTTACCGGAAAATTCCCTCAAGCTTTTTGCAATATCGGGCACTTTGTCTAATTCGACCACATTCGTTGCACTAAATGGTACACTATAGTCAGTTTCGTCACTTTCTATGAAAGGGTTATTCAGATTTTGTACCGTTAGGGTGACTAAATCGGTTATTTGTTTTTTTAATGTTTCGTCCATTGTTTGTGGAGTTTGATTGAAAGTAGTTTGTCTAAGTAAACTAATTTTCCTTGATTTATCTGCTAATTCTTCGGGTGTTATCTCAGGCATTCTTCACAGACACAGTCAATAAAGATAAATTTGCACTTAATTTTTTCACTTTGCTTTGAATTTAATTTCGTATTTCCGAAAACTTTCCGACAAAAACTATTATTATTTTCTTTTTTTTTCTAAAAACTCGAAATTTTCAATAAGATTTTCGTTAGATTTCCTTACACTAGAAAATATTTCATAATAATTTCTATATTTTTCTAAAAACTTTTTAGAATTTCTTATTTTTATAATTTTTCAATAGATTTCTTTTAACACTTTTGTAATTTTTTCACTTCTTAAATATTAAAAACTAACTTACTATAATCATTTTTTTCGGTCATCAACGGATTTTGAACGGTAGGTGTAGTCCTTTTTCTGATGTAATGGGGCACCGTCTGGTAACGTAGTCCTTCGATTGTTTGGCCGAAAAAAAATATCCAGTCCGTTGTCCAGAGATCGCTTTCATCCAGGCTCCACGGCTGAATTTGGTTCCCAAAGATTTTCGTTTAGCTGATCCTTCTCATCTGCAACTTTTAATTACTTTGGGCCCCACGTTGGGCGCCAATTATCGTTTTTCTGGTTTAAATTGTTTTTTAAAAAAAAGGCCGAAGCCAACTTTATTACTGAAGTTATTTTTCTTAACTAAAAACTCTAAAATAAATGAATAAAATGCAAAGCCAAATAATTAGCAAACTACCAGACGGAGGTATGAAATTTTAATTTGCTATCGTTGTTGTTGCTTTTGCCAAAGCGTGGAAACTGCAGCGACTGCATTTATGCATTTTATGGGAATGGAATTTGCATGAGTTTAATTTTATCAAAGGTTTGACTTATTTGTTGTTAACTTATAGAGGGCTAATATTCGGTAGATGTACTCAACAAGGTACAAGGTATCCCCCATATCTTAATCTGACGCGCTCGAGTAAATCCCGAAATCCCCGCTTGGGCTCCCCTACTATTATATGAGAATTCAAAAAAGTATGTCTACATAAACTCTTCTCACATGGCGAGTTTATAAGATAAATTTCTTTTTGACACAAAATAAAGCATGAAATAGCGGATATTTCTGCATCATTAACTCAAAAATCACGTTGTTTCAGTAATGCCACTCTTGAAGTAAATGAGCGATAAGAAAAGAAAAAATGTTGTTGCCAGAAAAAAGAGAATAATACAAATCGATTTCAAGTTAAACAATTTTTTAAAAAAATCATGCAATATTGTTTGTTTTTTCTTTTTAAGTTTTATATTTTCTTGGAGAAGCTTTTCTTGAATACGATAAACTTGAATTTTATCTTGTTCTGTAACGCCAAAACAGCCAGGGTTCTCCAAGAAGTTCAGCAATGTAGTGGATGCATGTATTGCTTCTCTCAAAGTTTTTGAAACAACAATTAAATCGTCTTCGTCCGATTCTGCAGATCCAACCCCTTGATCAGGTTGGTCAGCGATCCACATTTAATTTCCTCATGCAAGCAGAATCTAGGCTTGGGTAAACCGAGCAATTAAAGATAAAGAAAGGCATTATTAAGCTTCTTACCAAGCGCAATTTCATGTCACTGGATAAAGAATACGACGAGGTGCTGAGGCTTCTAAGACTTGCATAAATCCGCTTGATAGTTGCAGATGTTGCATCGCAGCAACTTAGTGAATTATTAATGACATACCCAAGATACTTTATTTGATTTGGGATAGTAATATCATTTAGGGTAATTGGAAGAAAATCTTCTACACTAATGGCTTGCTTATTACAAATCATTCCCAAGCATTTCGAAGGGTTAAGCCTTATTTTGTTCCTGTTAGACCATTCCTGAATGTGATTTAGGTCTTCATTTACCCTAAAAACACAGTCTTCAGACAACCCTATTCGACTTGAGGTATATATTAACACATCATCCGCATATAAATGAGTTTGACAATTCGAAACCACTTCTGGCAAGTCATTAATAAACAATGAGGACAAAAGTGGTCCCAACACTGAACCCTGTGGAACGCCGGAATGGGCTAGCAAAGGACTAGATGAGCCTTGATCAGTACTAATAGTAAGTATCCTATGTTGTAAATAACTGCTTATAAGTTTCATCGACAAATTTGAAAAATTAAACTGACTCTTAAGCTTCGACACAAGTGTTGAGTGCTCTACAGAATCGAATGCTTTGCAAAAATATAACATGACCAAAATGCAAATATTTTCGTTGTCTAAGGCTATACACACATTAGAAGTTACTTTGATAACAGCTGATTCGCTACTTTGCTTATGACGAAAACCTCAACGTGTTGATATTTTCCAGAAATCCTTGGATTTGTATGGCTAGAAGTTTTTCTAGAACCTTAGATAAAAACGGGAGAGTACTAATCGGCCTATAATCAGATGGACTAGTCGGATTACCTTTCTTAGGGATTGGTAAAACTCTGGCAGACTTCCAAGCAGCAGGAAATTTGCTACTATAAATGCAAGTATTAAATATGTTTACTAAATAAGGAAGTATAATGGGCAGTATAAGCTTTAAAAACTTAGGGCAGATTTTATCCATCCCTATCGCCTCAGACTTAATCGAATTAACAGCTTTGAGGAACACAAGTGAGCTGACACACATAAATGAAAAACAACCTTCAAGGTCTAACTCTGAGGAAAGAGGCATGTAAGAATAACTTTGGGTAGATGAAGGACCAATACTTATACACATTTCTTGAGGGCTAAAAGGACAAACAATATTAGATTTGTCTTTTATTATACCTAATTGTTTAATATTTTTCCATAATTGCTTGGAGTCAAGATCAGGGTTAACTTTAGTAAACAAATAAATTCTTTTTGCCAAACGAATCAAAGCATTAACTGTTTCTTATTATAATCAGAAGGATTCCTTTTAAATCTTTCGAAAAAACGTTCTCTTTCACAAATTTGAGATTTTAAAGAATTGTTAAACCATGGACAATGTCTTTTTTTAAAATGCTTAGATACAATGGGAACTTGCATGTCATACAGCTGGTAGATATACTCATTAAATAATCGCACTTTATCATCTACGTCACATAGAGAGTAAATCACATTCCAGTTATAATTTATGCAACTATTATGAAGACTATGAAAACTTATCCTGCGAAAAGACCTGTAGGTTACACTTGTGTCAACATTATTAACCAGTGGGATGGAACAAAACAAAAAATTGTGATCAAAATCTAAGGTGGGAGAAATCTTATCAAAACGCAGCACCTGTCTATTAGAACTGATTAAAAAAATATCTAACAACGAAGGATTAGTAATAGACTGGAAACAAGTTGCCATTAAGCTATTTACAATAGACAAGCAAGTCGTATTACATACGTACTTCAGTAATTGAGTAGCACTGTTGTTACTAAGAAGATTGACATTCAAATCACCACCAACCAGAATTGTATCGTACTTTTTATTCATTCTTAATAAGAAATCCTCAAATTCAGTTATGTTTTCGTAAAATTTGTTAGGTGGACAATATGCTGTAATTAACAGCCATTTGGAGTCATTTAACTGAACTTCTACTCCTAAAAATTCAAAATTTGGGTTTTTAGAAGTACAAAATTGGTTAATAAAAAGACAGACGCCGCCCCCAACTCTATCAAGGCGATCGTTCCTAAATAGCTTAAGTCCCGGAATATTTATCAATCGAGATACATTTTTATCATTCAACCATGATTCCGAAATCATAATTGTATCAACCTCTGAAGAAGAAAAAATCTGATATAAAAGCGTGTAATTGACTCCTAGCATTCAAATGGCAGACTCTAAATCCCTTGTAAATACGACATAGAATGTTTAGAACGCGCCTTATACTGTGTCAGGATTTGTTGACAGTTTTAAAGATCTTTGGTACCAGCACTAATACGCGAAAAGATAACCTCTTTATTAAGCTAAAATATAAATGTGAAATCTGAAAACTAAAACAATTCAGATGAAAATATAAATGTGAAATCTTAAAGCTAAAATAATTCAATAAAAAATAACTAATAAGCTCATTCGCAAAAATATTCATATTCATTTCAAATTTATCATTCAATAAAAAAAACCCTCGCAATAAAAATAATCAAAAAATAAACAAAGCATGAAAGTATAAATTGTTTTGTACCAATAAAATTAAACTCAAAAAAGAAATAAAAAAAAGAAAAATAAAACTAAAAACAAAGAGAAAAATTAAACTTTTAAACAAAACAAACATTGTGTGACTTCCAAATATCTGATCTAGTAAGAAGTATGTATATTAGGGTGGTTCTTATTTGTTTTTATTGCGAAAATCAAATGCTACGTCCCCCAAATCGGTTCGAAACAGGATAAAAACATTTAAAAAATTTATTTAAATTGTTTATCTTTAACCCTTACTGATCCTATTTCAATGTGAAATTTGAATCAAGCGAAAATCAAATGCGACGCCCCCCAAATCGGTTCGAAACAGGATAAAAACATTAAAAATTTTTAACTTTAACCCTTGCTCGGCCTATTTCAAAATGAAATTTGACTTAAGTGGAAATCATATACGAACCCTCAAAATCGCTTCGAAATAAAATAAAAAAATTTAAAAAGTTAATTTAAAATTTTTATCTTTAACCCTTACTGACCTTATTTCAATGTGAAATTTGACTCAAGCGAAAATCAAATGCTACGCTGTGTTTACAAGAAAAGGGAGAGTGTTTATTAACCCTTTCATGCCCGAATTAAAGTGCAAGGACTTAAAAAATATTTGAGTTCATATTTTTATTAATACGACTATAAAGATTAACTGACATCAATTTCAAAGTCTTCAAAGTATCCTTGTTCGTCCTTACGGCCTGTAGGCAGCATTTCCTTCGGAAAGTTCCTGAGACAACTCAACAATTTTTGTTTACAAATTATGTTTTTATCTATTAATTCATCTATTTTGAACCAATTGCTGTAGCTATTTCAGGGTTCGTATTTGATTTTCACTAAGTCAAATTTCATTTTGAAATAGGCCGAGTAAGGGTTAAAGATAAAAATTTTAAATAAATTTTTTAAATATTTTTATCCTGTTTCGAACCGATTTGGCGGCGTCGCATTTGATTTTCGCTTGAGTCAAATTTCACATTGAAATAGGGTCAGTAAGGGTTAAAGATAAAAATTTTAAATTAACTTTTTAAATTTTTTTATCTTGTTTCGAAGGGACTGGGATGGCTCGTATTTGATTTTCACTAAGTCAAATTTCATTTTGAAATAGGCCGAGTAAGGGTTAAAGATAAAAATTTTAAATAAATTTTTTAAATGTTTTTATCCTGTTTTGAACCGATTGGGGGGCGTCCCCATTTTTTTTTTTAAGAACCACCCTAATGTATATACATATGTATGTAACTTGGAATTACAAAATAAAAAATAAAAAAACCAGGAACCATCAGTTTCAAGCTTTATACATGATTTATACATGATCGCGCACATCAGCAACCGAAGAAGAGCACGGCTTTTCAAGCGAGCTTATACATTGCACACGAATAGGTTCTGTTTCAGTTGTCAGTTTAATAAACACTCTCCCTTTTCTTGTAAACACAGACTGCAATCGTTTCTCTCTACGTAACAAATTTGCGCGCTTAAAAACAGTATGATCGTGTTTGGTCAGACTCTCGTATGCTCTAACAAAGCGATTGCTTTCAAAACCCAGGTTACAGAGCATAACATATTTCTTTTTTGTTTTATAATGTGCTGCAACCATTTTTAGCATATTAATTTTGCATACAGAGTGTGAGAACTTCACAATAACTACACTGTGAGCATTTTTATTTTTAGGCTTGGCACGGAAAATATGAAACGAAGAAGTTGGGTTGAAGTGTATAATTAGACAAAACTTTTTAAAAATGTCGTCCAAATTTTCGCCTTCTTTAGCAGGTTTTCCATGCAACACGACATGCAACACGAATTCAGTTTTCCATCCAACCCTGCCAAGTTTTCTTGCTTGTGTAACTGTAACTCCAACTTAGCCTCAAGTTCTTTAACTTTGTTACCAAAGTCTGCTTCAAGATCATTAAGTTTTTTATTAAAATGATCTTGCACATTTGAAATTTGTAACGAAACTGACTTTGCAATTTTTTCTTCATGAGTGCTGATACGCGCGTCAAACTTCTCCCATAGATTAGTTAAAGCCATCTCTTGTAAAGGAGTAGGAGAACTAGCTGAACGGAACTTTCGAGCATCCAACATAGTTGCAATCACACCAAAAAATTTAAATATGTATATTAAATTCAAAGTTTATATTTTTTCCTTAGTTTATTTATTGTTCTTTGATTCGTTTAATTTATTTGAAGTTTTTATAAAAGTTCAATTGCTTTTCAAAACACTATGCAATTTAGCATTTATATAAAACACGATAACAATTAAACTGCCACTCTTACTAATAAAAAAACCAAATTTATTACGGAGCTGCTACATTAATATCTGTTCATCTCGCGTGTTGACAACCGAATGATATCATCAATAAATTTTAGTTTGAATATTTTTTAATGATATCATCAATGTTGCTGGGGTCAACAGCATTGATGGTGTTGATTTGTATGGCTGTATAGTCCATGATCCTCTGATGCAATCGCTGTTGTTTGGTGAATCTTTTACATTTTTGATTTTTTTTGGCTAACCCATTTCTTAATATATCTTTAGTGAACTTAAGATTAAAACTCGATTCGTAAGCTTCAAAATGATATGCCACAAATATTGGGGTGAGTAGTTAATAAAAGTTTTTGAACCGTTAAAGTTTAAGTTTGGTCGCTACGGCTAAAAACAGTTCAACAAAAATGCAATTTTTAGCAATTTTTCAATGAGTTTTCAACTTTGGCACCTTATAACTCGAAAAATATCTATGGAATTCAAAAATTTAGCTATCCTATCTTGTAGTAAATTTAAATAAAAAATATAATATAATATGTTTATATTTTGGCTTCATTTTATATAATTCATGTTAAAAGAACTAAAACAATGTAAGAGTTGCATTTTATTAAAATTTATTTAAAAAAAAATTATTTTAAATAAAAATGTATGAAATCGACTTTTCAATTTTCAAAATTTTAGCTTTTGCATTTTTTTTTAAATTAAAAAAACTACATAAATAATTTTTTCCCCATGAATAAATTTTCAGTTTTAAGCGCAGAATTATTCACAGTTTTTTTAAAAATAAAAAAAAAAATAAAAATTGTTTTTTTAAGAAAAATGCAAAAATATTTTTTTTTTTTTTTTTTCAAAAAGTACACATAAAAGCCTATAAGTGTTGGTATAACAATTGTTAATTGATAAATTGACGTTAGCTATGAATTTTGCAAAAAAAACATTTTTTCTGTAAAAGTACAAAAATCGTGAACTTCATACCCCGTTATTTCAACAACAAATAACACTAGGCCGAAATCCTTACGTAGTTTTATTGCTGGGCATTGATACTACAATAATGCGAAATTTCAGCGAAATTCAGGTGGTGTTTTCGTATGTTTGATTAGGCCTCTTTTTTGTCTAATGTTTGAGGGCATTATTGTCTTTAATTTAGCTCTTACATTTTGTATTTTGGTCTCTATGGATATTTTTTCTTTCAAATTTAGCATATTCACGTTGCCTGTGTGACTATTTGGTTTCGTTATGTGGAACTCGATGTTTTCCTCCGAAAGGAATGTCTTTACATTCGCGTTATTGAATTCATTATCGAAAATAAAGTTTTTTATTTTCACTTTGATTGATAAAAATTCTTGTATCTTTGATACTAGTGTTCGGCTATTTCTATCTATTAGGGGAAATGAATGTCTGTTTGCTGTTGATATAAGTATCTATGTGGACTATTTCGTTCGTAGTGGTGGGTGTTTCGGTTATATAAAACTTACTCTTGATCGGTTTTCTGTCGTACTTTCCTCCATGGCAAACACTGCAGTTGTGTACTATTTTGTGGATGTTTTCTTTTAATGAGGGGTTATAGACTTTAAGTTTAATACTTTCGTATGTTAGTATTATGCCAGAGTGTCCAGTCTCATTCTTATGAAAGAGAGATATCTGTTTATTCATTTCGTCCTCGTTAATAATGTCTCTTGCTAAATAGGAGCATTTCTCAAATTTGTATTGGGTGTTTTGGATCTTTGTTATTAGTAATTGTTAGAATTTATTATATTCGTGGTCATTCAATATTGCAATTTTTCCTTTTGAAAAATGTTCTGAAATAAGGTTCGCTACATTATTTTGCGACAGGTCAGACATATCTATAAAAATCCTTTTATTGTTAAATATATTTTCATGTTGTTTCCGTTTTTCGTTTTGTATAATAATTTGCTGCTTGAATCTATTAACGATTGTATTTAGTATGTGGATGTGACTGTTTCGTTCTTCTTCTTGGGAGTGAATTGTTTCAACGTTCATAGAGCCCTATTCTTCGTCATCGTTCTCATTCGCATTTTCTATGTTATTATCAGGTAATAAATCGTTTAAACAATTTATTTGTAAAGTGTCGGCATTTATTCGGCTTAAGAAATTTGCTATTTTATTATCTTTCCCATTTATATAATCTATTCTAGCATTATATTCGCCTAATTGTAACAGCCATCTTTGCAATCTTGGGTTAATATCCTTCCCAGCAAACTTTGCATGAAGCCACTTGAGCGGTTGATGGTCTGTTTGGAGGTCGAATTCCGGAGGTTGCTGAGAGTCCTCCGAGCCGTTCTGGTTTCCCTGTGCATTTACCACACGTATCGGGTGGGTGTTGCGGTTGTTGTGTCGGTTGTTCTTATTTCGATTATTGTTGGTGTTCAATCTATTATTATTGTTCCTGTTGTTTTTATGTTGTCTGTAGGAATTGTTGTTACTATTTGAATTGTTATTGCTTTGCCTGAAGTTGTTGTTGTTTCTTTTTTGATTATTGTTGTAGTTTGAATTGTTAGCATTTCGGTAGTTGTTTTGATTTGAGTTTCTCCATGTTGAATTATTACGATTGCCGCGGTTTTTAAAGTTTTGGTTCGAACGGTATTTTAATATTCTGCTATTACCCAAACTGTTATCCTTTTCTAATTCCATAGCTAGATTTACTGCGTTACCGAAGTCTGTTTTTAAACATCGTAAGTGTGTAGCTATCATTGATCTTGGCAATGACCGGTTTTTGCTCGATTGAAGCTGATGAACCTAGTTCTTCAATTTGCATTTTATTTAACTGCGCAACCAAATTTAAAATTTTATCATTGTAGTTTGCAACTGACAGATTTCTCTGCGTGAATGAAGATAGTGCAATAGTAAGATTGCTTTTACATTTTGCTTGTAAAGCTTCTTTTAAATTTTCAAAGGTCTCGAATTCTACTGCAAAACCCAGCGCGGTTCGTACTGTAGCGCTAAGTTTCACGCTAACAACAAAGTTCATAATGTTTAATTATAATATTAACTTTATAAAATATAAAATATAAATTTCAAAATTTAAAATAAAAAAGATAAAATATTAATTTAAGAAAGTTGATTTCAGCGACTGATTATTTTTATTATAATTAAACATTATTTATTATAATTAATATTTATTATTAATTATTAATAAAAAAAAATAAAATTAAAAAAAAAATCTAGTTAATTCAGTAAACCAAGAAATTCAAAAAGTATCTTCTGAAATTGTGCTGGTGCTCTGATGGTTTTCAATTCGTTTGGAAGGTTGTTCCACAAACGAATTCCGTTAACAAAGTATGAGCGTTCTAAAACTAGGCTATTGAATCGCGGTAAAATTAACTTCAATCCTCTTCTTGATTGTGCAAAGTGGAGCATTTCAGTGAGGTAACCCGGGCATTTATTGTAAATAATTTTATGCAATTTGAGAATATTTCGAAAATTGTAATATAGCTCTAGGTCTAACCTAGGGATGGCCAGCTGCGGTGCCCAAAAGTCGACAGCGCGCTGACGTTTACAACAAACATTTCGCGCTAGTATGTGTACAAATGTGTGAAGAAATTCCAGCGAAAACAAAAATGAAAATAAATGTGTTTTGTCTCTTCCACGTATAGATAAAAATTACCCAGTAAAAATTCGTGCATCACTGATGTTAATAAATAAAGATAAATGTTGGCATATAAAATAATTATATTTTTATTTAACAACAAAAAGGAAACATTTCATAAATATAATAAATCTATAAGAGAATGTTTGTATATTATACAAACATATTAACAGAGTTTACTTAAAAAAAGACTTTCAATGTCTGGTTCAATATTTTGTGATGACGCCAGACGCAATATCGGTGACTATTTTTCCATAAAATTGATTTTTTTTACAATAATTAAATAATATTTCAATAATACATGTTTAAAAAATTGCCTATCGCATAAATAATGTTTTTGATTGCATTTGTTTTGTTTTTGCACGTTTGATTCCGACTGGGTCTCTCGCATATTCAATTTTAATGCGAATCAGCGCATAGAAATCAGCAACTGCACGGCGGGCCGAATGATGGCCCGAAACGGGCAATGTGACCGCGGGAGGGTAAATGGCCAACACTAGTCTAACCCAATCAATGCCCTTTTTAAGTGAGCCACACTTCTATACCTTGGTACTTATTGATCAATACTTTTTCGTTATATGAAACCTCTTACAAAGTTTAATAGGCAATAAATTGAATGAGTTAAGTTTAAAAGCGAAGTTATTAAAAAGGAAATAGAATGTAAAAACTACTTATATACACACACATATGTACATATAAAAATGTTCTATTATTTTAATTTGAGTGCAGGCGAAAATCTGTACTTTAAACCAAGAAAACTTTGCTAAACTCTTTTTTAAATTTTTATTGTATTACATTTAAGATGCTTTATTATAGATATATCATTATAAAATAATATACTTATACGATATGTATTTTTGTTTTTATATCAAATTCTATACTGTATTACACTTATCTACTATTATTAAACGAGCTGTCTGTCTGTCTGTCTGTCTGTCTGTCTGTCCCAATCCACTCTTTTTATAAACACTTTTGCATCAGACAACAATTTGACGAAACTAAAAACGAAGCAAAATTGTTGAAAAAAATGGAACAGAAAAAAGTAAAGAGAAGTTGAAGCGTGAAAGTGAAAAGTCAACAAATTCCATATTTTTTCGATTTTTTCAACCTCAAAACGAAAAACCGAACAGTGGTCGGTCTCCAGGTACTCTACTATTATTAAACGAGCTAAAATTGTATGTATATATATATATATATTTTCAGACTTTATTTCCAAAACGGGCGCAGCGATTTTGATGAAACTTGGGGGTTAGGTACATATGTGAACAAAATTAGGATTGGGCTGGGTTTTAACTTATCAAAGGCTCCTGGAGGGGCGTGGCACAGCCCTAAACTTTTATTTTCATAACGTCATATCTTGAAAACTATTGAAGATATTGTGATGAAATTTGGTACACAGATGCAGATCATAAATGTCTTAAATTTTGCCAAAAGTGGGCGGAATCGGAAAACTGGGCGTGGCACTTTTCAATAATTGAAAATTTTGATTCAATATTACTCAAAAACGGCACTGAGGATTTTCATAAAAATTTTATAGATAATACCTCTAAGAGCAGTCATCATAACATGCTATGTCACTATACTGGCAAAATTCGTTTAAGGGCGTGGCACAGCCTACAATATTTATAAACATTATAATAAGAGAATTAACAACACAATCGTTCTGAAATTTCATATGGTGGATATGCTTGCTATAAGGTACCTCAAGACGAAAAATGGGTGTAATAGTACCAGTGGGCGTGGCACCTCCCATACAAGCAAAACAGGTTAAATGTTATATTTATTGTACTATGAGAGTAATCTTCTTAAAATTTGGTGAGGAGTTGTCGGTTACTATAAGCTTTGAAATTAAATGCATTTCGACGGGATTGCTTCAGTGGGCGTGGCACCTCCCATACAAACAAAAACCGTTAAATGTTATATTAAGTGCACTATGGGAGTAATCTCATTAAAATTTGGTACAGAGATGTCGGTTACCAAAAATTTTTAAGTTAAATGGATTTCGACGAGATTTCGTTAGTGGGCGTGGCACGTCCCATATATACGAAAATCGTTGAATGTTGTATTTAGTGCACTATGGGAGGTATTTTCTTTAAATTTGGTGTAGAGGTGTCGATTACTATAAGCTTTGAAATTATATGGATTTTAACGGGATTGCGTAAGTGGGCGTGGCTACTCCCATACGTACGAAAAACGTTAAATGTTATTTAGTATACTATGGGAGTAATTTTTTTAAATTTTTTGTTCCAATCGATAGAGAAAGCACGAAAAATAAAAAAAATTTTTTGTTCCAATAGACTTTTAATTACAGTGGTGTAGTGTTAATATTGTAGTGGTCATTTTTAATATTTGATCACTTAGTGCGTCCTGAGCGATTTGCGGAATTTGTTGCTGTAAGGATATTTTCCTTGTTCTTTGGAGTATCCCGGAAGTAGTCACTCCATAAGTGACTACTTATCGAGGCGGTTCACTCCGAGTCACTTTGGGTCACTTGGAGTCACCGAGGTGCGTGGAAATCGCAATTTTGTGGTTTGCGTGCGATTTTTGTAGAATTGGTCTATAACACCTATGGGCCACGTTGGTACAAACTCTTAGCGCATCTAATTATGTCTTGCGGTGCGTGCGATTTTTTGATTTTATTACTGTAAGGATATTTTCCTTGTACTTCGGATTATCCCGGAGGTAATCACTCCATAAGTGACTACTCATCGAGGTGGTTCACAACGAGTCACTTTGGGTCACTTGGAGTCACCGAGGTGAGTGAAAGTCGTGATTTTGTGGTTTGCGTGCGATTTTTGTAGAATTGCTCTATAACACCTATTGGCCACGTTGGTGTAAAAACTTTGCGCACCTAATAACGTTTTGCGGTGCGTGCGATTTTTTGATAATTATTGCTGCAAGTATATTTTCCTTGTTCTTTGGAGTATACCGGAGATAGTCACTCCATAAGTGTCTACTTATCGAGGCGGTTCACTCCGAGTCACTATGTGTCACTTGGAGTCACCGAGGTGAGTGAAAGTCGCGATTTTGTGGTTTGCGTGCGATTTTTGTAGAATTGGTCTATAACACCTATGGGCCACGTTGGTACAAACTCTTAGCGCATCTAATTATGTCTTGCGGTGCGTGCGATTTTTTGATTTTATTACTGTAAGGATATTTTCCTTGTACTTCGGCTTTTCCCGGAGGTAATCACTCCATAAGTGACTACTCATCGAGGTGGTTCACCACGAGTCACTTTGGGTTACTTGGAATCACCGAGATGAGTGAAAATCGCGATATTGGGGTTTGTGTGCGATTTTTGTAGAATTGCTCTATAACACCTATTGGCCACGTTGGTGTAAAAACTTTGCGCACCTAATAACGTTTTGCGGTGCGTGGAATTTTTTTTTTTTTGGATTTTTACGAATTTCGTGAACCAAAGTGACTTTAAGTGACCCAACGTCACTCGGGGTGAACCGCCTCGATGAGTTGTCACTTATGGCGTGATTACCTCCGGGATAAGCCGAAGAACAAGGAAAATATCCTTACAGCAATAAAATTTAAAAAATAGCACCAACCGCTAAACGTAATAAGGTGCGATAAGTTTTTGTACCAAAGTGGCTTATAGGTTTTACCCCTCGTACTAACTGTACAATCGGTTGCGCTCTTTTATATAAATGCTGCGATATCTCAGTCGATTTAGTGTCCAATTTAAATGAAATCGAGCCATTTTGCATTATCATTTTCATTTCTATTCACTCTTGGTCCCAATCCACTCTTTTTATAAACACTTTTGCATCAGACCACAATTTGACGAAACTAAAAACGAAGCAAAATTGTTGAAAAAAATGGAACAGAAAAAAGTAAAGAGAAGTTGAAGCGTGAAAGTGAAAAGTCAACTTTTTTCAACAAATTCCATATTTTTTCGATTTTTTCAACCTCAAAACGAAAAACCGAACAGTGGTCGGTCTCCAGGTACTTATTAGTTATATTGCATCTCGGAATGCCTTTTTATGTAAATTCTATATATATACCAGAGAACTGCAATGGGTGATTGATAAATGATCAGACATAAATCAACACAATAAAGTAAGATGTTAGGCTCAACCGATCAAACTTGCTCAAACACTTGCATTCCCTGATGATTTTTAATCAATCAAACCTGTGGTTGCATGCGAGCATTATGAGTAAAATCAGCAGTCGTGCTCGACCCTTTCACTTTGGATGTGCATCAGTCAGCTGATCGAACACGTTCGCATCACTCACAATTGAACATATTTGTTTTTTCCTGATTGATTTGATCGGTAACAAAAAACAAAGTGATTGCAACCATAATATTTTCTCTTTCTCCCTTGTATACGTATACACGAAAATTGACATGCATCAAGAATGATAGAAAAGAAGATTACGCATCTCCGCCATATTGCGATGTCATTTTAGAGCGTCATATGGAGGACGGTTAGAGTTGCCGTGCAATAAGAAATACATAATCAAGTTACTGTTTTACTACTGATGTTCCCAAAAAATATACTAATTTCAATTATATGATCATATAATATATTAGTGGACAAAATCATGTTTTCCGACATTGGAACTACTTTTTTGATACTTCTATATTTCGTTATTAGAAAATCAGTTCCAACTATGAGTTCAAGAAGTAGGTATGAAGATAAATATAGCGGAAAGTGTCTTAAATAAAACTTTTCGATGGACTTAGGTAGAGATGTTCAACTTCGTTGCAAATTATGTAAACTACAACATTAAAGTTAATAAATTATTTTTCAGAGTTAGGATGTACTTTAGAATTAAACTTCTTAATAAGGACTTAGATCAAAATGTTTATTAAAGAAAACGAAGACTTAATAAAGCAATTACCTGAGTAAAAATTAGTTTTTCATTGCTTACAACAAGATCTAGATATTTTTACAACTTTTGTGAAAAAATAATATTGAAATAATTAAATATAATAATGTAACTAAATATCGAAGTTAAACTCAAAATAAATAATTAGGCAATTCACGTAGCACATCGTGTCCTAATGTCATATTGTCTTAAAACATTATGACTGTCTTCAATATTTTGTTGTTGTTTGCCATATAAAAATGAAATAAGGCAATACAACTCTGCGCCTAAAGATATTTTCAGATAGGTTAAAATGTAGTTGAGGAAAAAGTACTCGGCAACCCTTATATATTTGTTACATCAATAGAAAAATGCAACCGTGATTGTCCTTCAGATGACGACATGCTCAGAAAATTTTCATTTGAAAACTCGGAATGCGTAATCTTCTTTTCTATCATTCTTGGCATACACTCATATTCATAACCATTTGATTGTTGTTATATTCGGGTTCTATTCATGCAATTTGTGGGTGCTTTGATTGCGATCATTTCGATTTTTTTTACCGATCAAATCAGTTGGCATAAGACAAGTATGCTCATGCATGAATGGAGTGAAGTTGTTCGATCAGACAACTGACGCATACACAAAATGAGCACTTTTTTCCTAAAGCTGATTATACTCTGGGTTTGGTTTGAGTAGTCGTGATCGATTGTGAGTGGAAACTTTTGAGTATGCAACAATCAACAAAAATGTGATTTTTGCAGTTCTCTGATATATACCACAAAATTATTTTTTTATACTGAAACCAAAGAAGTATATATTAGAAGAACAACATTCCGGCAAATGTCGATAATTGGACCGTACTTCTACGTGGTTGACGAGAGATTTACGGTCTTAGAATCAGGGGAAATGTGATTTTGGATTTTGTTGCGCATTGGGGATTTTAACAGTGACGTACAATTCCCTCTGCTCTGCCATTTTGTATTTTATTAGGATTTTCTATTTTATTTATTTTAATTTATATGAAGTTTTTTGAATATCTTCCGCCATTTTTTATTTACATTTTATAAATAAATATTAATTATTTTACATTAGAGCTGCATTTGAGATTTTGATAGGACAAATTAATGTAACCTTTATTGTTATTTTCATGAATATGTTGAAAAATATAGAAATTGAAGAATATTTTGAAATGATTAAAAATTATTTCAATTCTAGCTGCAAGACAAAAGAATTTTTGTTTGAAGCAGGCGCTCAGCAAATCAAACAAGATGAATATTATTTTTATTTTTCAGTTTGAACTGAAAAACGCATGAAGTTGAACAAGGGGTCAAGGAGGCTGAAGCCCCCAACATAAATATTTATGAATTTTCAAGGACTTAAGCCCAAATAAAACTAACACGTCGGCAGTGGCAATGTATTTAATCATTTTTAATTAGTTTCTTTGTTAATTTTAAAGAAAGTTTATTTATTTTTAATATTTCAAAATGTTATTTTCGTGGTTTTTTAAATGCCGAATCAGTGCAAGTGATTAAACTATTCTAATTTAATCTATTTAGGTATTAAGTTGTGTTAACTAATGATTTGTTTCAAGTAAAACAAGAAAATATGAAAATATAAGTGATTAATTTCGTTAGATTAAAGCCCCCTTCGCAAAAAATTCTGGTTGCGAAAAATAGCAAAATATGAAACACATGCAAACAAACAACAGGAATATAATGTGTGGCAATTTTCACCTGAATTTTTCGGCTGACAAAAAGCAACAACAATACAAATAACGGGATCGGTTGTAAGCTACAAAAAAACAACAACAATTGCACGCATTTTGCTAGGATTTTTTCCACTGAATTTTTCTAAACACAAAAGGCAACAACAACGCAAATTACACGGGATCGGTTGCAAATTTGTTCTTTTGGAGAAGTCAAAATAAGAATCCTGCTTCTGGATTTGCTGGTTGCTTGGTAGCAATAAAAATGAATTTTCTCAAATGCAGCTCAAATGTAAAATAATTAATTATTTATTTATAAAATGTAAATAAAAAATGGCGGAATATATTCAAAAAACTTCATATAAATTAAAATAAATAAAATAGAAAATCCTAATAAAATACAAAATGGCAGAGCAGAGGGAATTGTACGTTATTGTTAAAATCCCCAATGCGCAACAAAATCCAAAACCATATTTCCCCTGATTCTAAAACCGTAAATCTCTCGTCAACCACGTAGAAGTACGATCCAATTATCGACATTTGCCGGAATGTTGTTCTTCTAATATATACTTCTTTGCTGAAACTGTATGTAATTTCGAATTAATTTAATAAATTGTAAGCCTTAGAAGTTGTAGTTGTTTGTTGTTTTTCCATCAATCTCTTACACAATAATAAATAAGGTTCTTGATAGACTTGTACATGTTATTTTCATATCATTGAATTAAATTTTTGACAAAAAATATTATTTTCACCACTGAAAAAAAATTTTAATTTAAACTGTTAAAATTCTGATATACATCAACTGATATCACATGTCAGAATCTTAATATTTTGCAAAAATATATCATGCAGTGTATTAAGAAAAAAGTATAAATATAATTTATATAAAGATGTATATAATTTCCAACAATAAAAAAAATGTGTAATAAATAGTTAAGATAAGTAATTAATTTGAAAGCTTTAAAAATTTAACATGCAATTATTTTAAGTTTATGTACGTCAACTTATTCATACCTAGAACTTACAATTGAAAAGTTGTTGGAGCTGTGTAATAAATAATAAAATAAAATGAAATGAAAAAAAAAATACAATTAATAAATCTTTCAATGTTATATTACAGTGCGGCTGTTATTCTTTTTGAATTTATATTTTTCCACTTGTGAGTCGTCGTCGTCCTACGTCAAATTACACCTAATGGTGTACGAAATCAGTTAATTTTTATACCGTACACTTTTTTGTACAATTTCTGTACAAATTTCATCAAAAATCGATCCATAACCTTAGCAGTGTAAAAGTTTTTTTCCTATGAGGGGCGTGGCACCGCCCACTTAACACAAATATCTTTACTCAGTATTCAATCGATCTCTTTACTGAATTTCATCAAAATTGGACCAGTAGTTTAGCAGTGAAAAGCTTTTTCTTATTAGAGCTGATGCCACGCCTACTTAAAAAAATTTGTGTATTTAGAAATAGCAAAATTGGTTAGGGGCCGTTCAAGTATTACGAACCGCTATTTTTGAAGATTTTTTACCCCCCGACCCCCTTTCCTTAAGCGTTACGGTATCACTAAAGTGACCATGCCTACCTAAAAGTCGCAATTATGCTGCGTAATGTACCGGAAAGTCATTTTAGCGACTTCTGTTATGTTTTAGTCGCTTTTGCGATAATAAAGTTGCGTTTACTGTCAGGCGTTTTTTGTAGCGCTACACGACAGCTTGTCGCTCCCGCCGTTCAAATACATCCGTGTATATGGAAGTGTTTACTGTGAGGCGATTTTAGGTAGCGCGACACGAGCGTCGGCAAGCTACGAAACGCCGTCGCTTGCTACGAAAATCTGCAACCAAAATATTTTGAACTTTTAGAGCGACACCGAGCGACGAAATAAAAATATAAAGAGAAAATGGATTTGAATCGATGAGGAAAGGTTCAAAGTGGATTTTCGACATAGTTTGGAACAGCCCCAAACTACGGAAGAAACCGTTTTTGACCCATTTTTGAAAAAAATTTTTTTGCACCAATCGATGAGGAAAGGTAGAAAATGCATTCTTAAAATAATTCGGGACGGCCCCGGACCCCGAAAGTGACCGTTTTAGACACATTTACGAAAAGAAAATGTTTGCACCCATCAATGAAGAAAGGTGGAAATTGGACATAATTTGAGACGGTTCCGGAAGAGAACTTTAGGGATCCATTTTCGAAAAAAATTCGTTGCACAAAATGGGTTTTTAACATAATTTGAAACGGCCCCGGACCCCGGACCCCGGAAGAGACCATTTTGGACTCACTTCCAAATTTTTTTCACTAATCAATGCGGAAAGGTAAAATTTTCTGTGACATACTGATATTCAAGATCAAAGGTAACTAAAAACAGTTTGTCACTATTATCTTGCTTGCTATTAACCGGACAGAAATTAAATTTGTCCAAAAAGATAAAGATAAGACAATTTTCAAAAAATAAATTAACGACGCTTATCACGTTAGTTCAACCCTTTTAAAAATATTTAAGGTTAAAGGTTAAAAGTAGGCTTTACAATACCTTGCATTTTATCATGAAAGCGGCCGGTCACACGTAAAAATTTATCAAACATTTTTTATACATACTTAGATATTCTACAATTTTTCCAAACATGAATCAAAGTCAGACCAATAAGAACCAAGTTAGTTAAAAAAAATACGCCCAAAAAGGGCCGCTGTTAATATAAAAAAAATTTTTCGACCTCTGCTTATCGTTAGGTGCAACAAAATTTTTATCAGGAATATATTTCATATATTTCAATAATAATAAATGACTACTCTACCAGAACTTACTCACGAATGAAACTAATCACCAATCGGCTTGCGATCGGCTAAAAAGCCGAAGTGTCGCGCTACGTTTAATCGCCTAGCAGTAAATACTCACGTCGCTTGCATTTTCGATGGCAGCGCCGTCGCTTCTGAGGCTGTCGTGTAGCGCTACAAAAAACGCCTGACAGTAAATGCACCCAAATAAATAATTTTGCGCCAAAAATGCAATTTATTTTTTATATTGATAATAAAAAATCTGTATCTTCTAAACCAGAGGTTCCCAAAGTGGTCTCGACGGGGGCCTACGTTGGCGTGACAAAAAAAGGGGGGTTCATAATTCGTAAGCGGGGGTCCACGAAAATTTTTCTGCTTTCGATAGTGAAGAACTTAAATTTTAGCTTGATTTCACCTATCAATGTAGGCAGATAATAATTTTAATTATATGATTAACGACTGTTAGCAATAATGACACAAGCCGTCAAAATTAAACGAAAGTCCAGAACCAGAGACCAGACCTACCATACCCATATATATATATATGCATATTCGCTAAATGCGTTGCCAAAATATGCAGATGACCTTGAAATTTTTCAAAGCGCTTAAAAAAATGTTCGCTTGATGACCAATTATTCGGACTGACTGACCAATTTTGACCAATTAGTGACCTATTAGATGCACTTTTTTTTATATCGAAATTCGCCAGATGGGGTGCCAAAATATGCAGGTGACCTTGAAATTTATCATAACGCTTTAAAAAATGTTCTCTTGCTGACCAATTACTCGGACTAACTGACCAATTATGACCAATTACTGACCTATTAGATGTACTTTTTTTTTATCAAAATTCGCCAGATGGGGTGCCAAAATATGCAGATGACCTTGAAACTTATAAAAATATTTGTAAAAAATTTACTCTTGCTGACCAATTAATCGGACTACCTGACCAATTATGACCAATTAGATGCATATGTGTTAGATGCATATGTTTTAATTTCAAAATTCTCCAGATGGGGTGCCAAAATATGCAGATGACCTTGAAATTTTTCATAACGCTTTAAATAATGTACTCTTGCTGACCAATTACTCGGACTAACTGACCAATTATAACCAATTAGTGACCTATTAGATGCACGTTTTTTTTTATCAAAATTCTCTAGATGGGGTGGAGCCAAAAATTTGCATTGATTTCATTGAAATCAATGTAATAAACAATAAAAATGGTCATAACAAGAAGTTTTCTACAAAGAGGTTTGAACAGATGTGCACAAAAAGGGTTCTACCTAGCCCCTAATTCAGATCTCTATGATATGTATGATTATGTGGAATTCTATCAAGAAAAAGAGGTAATTAATATGTTGAAATACAAATATGAACACTACAGCAAAATAAATACACTTGTTTTATGCCAGTGCCATATAAATGCAGATCAGTTCATATGAGGTGCCTACCTATTTTTG
Organism: Meiosimyza platycephala; assembly: GCA_963662105.1. Lineage (NCBI taxonomy): Eukaryota > Metazoa > Arthropoda > Insecta > Diptera > Lauxaniidae > Meiosimyza > Meiosimyza platycephala. The sequence goes on from OY759212.1 coordinate 8,278,917, forward strand.
AAAAAAGTGTTCTACTGGCGGGACATGGCGGGTATAGTATGTTTGGGAAAAATTTTCTAGATACTTTTAGCTACCTGAAAAACTTAACCAAACTACGCCGACTTTCGCCGGCCAGTAGTTATCTCTGAATCAGTGCAAAAAATTGACGTTTAAAAAAAAATCCGCAAAAATATTAGATAGCATATATTGTAACAGCATTTCAAATTATTAAAAAGGTATTTTATTAAACTTCATTTAAAAAAAAGATTTGTGTAAAAATATTGTACCGTTCAAAAGTTACACAGCTCCATAGTTGGAAAAAATTCGTAAAAAATAAAAATATACAAAAAGAAGTGAATGGACCTTTCAATTGGCACGCCTCTCAATATGTTCCCGTCCAGCTACAAACCTGAAAATTTGCATTTTTCTTAACCAAAGTATGCGTAACAAAACTGCATCATTAGATTTTTGATACAGTGAAATGTGAAAAATGATTTATGGCCACCGAATTTCTAAGATCATCCACTGTGCGTCGGCAACGACCGAATTTCCAGAATCACGAAAAAATTCTATAAGTAAAAATTTTTGAAATACCAGGTCACCATAAACTAGCAGCAAGCAACTTTTGTTTTTTACTGAACTTAAAAACGTTATTACTCGGCTATTACTGTACCGATTTCAACAAATGAGGTGTAATTTTTTTCGTTATATTTTTTTAATAAAAAAATATTGCCATAAATTGCACATAATTCAAATAGTTTTTTAAATGCCTATAAATTGATAACGGCTAACCAATTCTAATGAAATTTGACAGGTTAAGTTTGTGCGATATATTCTATCATATGAAAATGTGCAAAACACCAACACCAGGCGTTCATAAACCGTTAGCAAGTAACGGGGTGTTTTTAAAACACTATTGCTCGGCTATTAATGATCCAATTTTAATAAATGGGGTGTCATTTTTTTCGTTAGTTAAACTAGTTTTTGATAATAAGAAAAAATAGTACCATCAATTGCACATAGAGGGCGCTGTAGTCAGCAGTGTATTTTTTTAAATGCCTATAACTTGATAACCGCTACGCCAATTTTAATGAAATTTGACAGCTTAAGTTTGTGCGTTGTATTCTATCATATGAAAATGTGCAATTGCGATTTGCCATGGGTTGCCAAGTGGTTGATACCGTCGTCATAGACACAGTCAAATATGTTTTGATATTAACACTCACCTCCGCATATACTACTAGGTAAGGCCTCTAAAATTTTTTATTTCTCATTAAATAAAACAACGAAACTGTAATTTTACAACAATTTAATTTTATTTTTTAGCTATTGATATGAGTTATTACGTTAGTATTCTAGTCGAAAAGTTAAATAATACCACATTGGATATTTAGTTAATTTAATAAAGGAAATGTCAAAACAATAATTTTAAAAAGATTTTTATACATTTTTATGTTTGTTGTCCGTAACATAAACTATACTACCCTCAGCAGCGAAATGGGCGTATCTCAAAAAACTGCATATTCGTGTTTCAGATAGCATCGGATAGCTTAAAAAATTACGCATCTAATGAGCTACGCTGAATGCCAGTATCTTAATTGAAACTTATGAAAAATCTCTAAAGAAAATTTGCTCTATATCAATTTTACATGTATTTCAACAACAAATTGACATAAACGAAACATCAATTATCTTTTTTTTTAAGATACGCCCTTTTCGCTTCTGAGAGCAGTATATTAAACTGAGATCCTTATCGCATCCTGTGTGTTTACTTGCAACTCTGCAACGGTAAGACCTAGTTAATCTGCTCATATACTTATGATGAATAAATGTTTTATTTTTTCTTGCTCCATAAGACATTAGCTTCACTGATTGTGTTTGGCAATATATTGGAAAATGTTTCTGGTAAAAATATCGTAGCTGTAGCCGTGAACAGCAGCAACAGTGACATTATTGAAAGCGGTATAAAAGTAGGTACCTATAAAAAGAATAAATCAACTCCATAAAGAAATTACATTTTTAAATAAAATAAATTAGTCTTAGTAACTCGGAACGGACTTCATATACGGATCCGTTCCAGGTTCGTTTTTTTTGTGAATAAAACGGATTCGAGACGGACTTGTTTTTCCTTAAATATTTCGATTTTTTAAAATAATAATATAAAAAACGAGTCCGTAACGGATCCGCTTTATTTAAGAAAAACGAGTACGTAACGGACCCGTTTTATTTACAAAAACTGAATCCGAAACGGATCCGTTTTATTTACAATAAACGAACGGAGTCCGGAACGGATCCGTTTTATTTGCAAAAAAACGAACGGAATCCGTATATGAAGTCCGTTCCGGATTCGGCGAAGCTAAAAAAACAATCCGGCTCGCATCCGTTTTATTTAAAAAAAAAAAACGAGTTCGCAACGGATCCGTTTTATTTAAAAAAAAACGAGTTCGCAACGGATCCGTTTTATTTACAAAAAGCGAACTCGGAACGGGTCCGTATATGAAGTCCATTTTGAGTTCGAGACCTTGGATCCGTCGAAGCATAAAAAAACGGCATTTCAGCATTTTTAGAATATACATATGTGGGATTTTAAATAAAAGCCACGATTTTAAAATAAAAATAATTTATGAAAAACACTTAGACTTTTCTTCTTAAAATATGCGTCCTTTTACTTCGTCGACTAATTATGTACTCTACTCGTCATTCAAATTGTTCGTTCGTTTTACCTAGCATTCTGTCTTCGTTTTTGTCAGTGTTGCCAAATTAGAATTCATGTCCACTTCTGGTTGAGTGAGGTCTGTTCGCGTTTACATTTGTTTGTCTGTTAGGGTCCATTTCCACATTCGTCCTTCCTGATGCTTCATTCGACCCAAATGGAGAGTGCTATCTCTTCATAAACTCCGCAACGGTAGAAGTTCGTGTTGGTCGTTCATGTTGCCCAACTTTCTCCACTGAATAACGTCCGATTAAGTTTTTCGACCACTCTGTAAGGTCCGAAGTACTTGGGTTTTAGTTTGAGTCCTGCACCATACTGAGTGCGCTTAATGGCCACCAACTCGTTCTTTCTATTCTCTGCCTGGATGTCAGAAATGTTGTCCCTGGCTTCTTGTCTTGTTTTAACTCTTTTATAGTGGCATCTTCTAATATGGTTATCTCGTCCTCCATTGAAACAGGTATTACCACGAGCTCCTTAATGGGACCCTTGTGCAAAACGTCATATTTCATAAAATAATCATCATATGAGTCCTTCTCCAAAACTTTTATCACTGCCTTAGTCCACTGATCTTGCAGTTGCGCTTCTTTTATTCGAACCTTTAATGAGTCTTCGATAAAAACGCAAGATACATGACTGAATGCATCCATATGCTTCATTTTAGTTCTAGCTCTGTGTTCTACATAGAATTCTCTTTCAAGAAATTGTTTTTAATTGTGTCTTTCTTCATAACTTGAGCCTTTTCGTCTTTTTTATGTTCCATCTTTACATCTTTAACTTCATTCACCTCTACGTCTTTACCATCTTTCTTTTCATATTTGCCTTCTTTCTTCATTTCATCTTTACCATCTTTCTTCTTTTCATCTCTACCATCTTTCTTCATTTCATTTTACCGTTTTTACCGTCTATCTTCTTTTCATCTTTACCAATTTTCTTCTTTATCATCTTTCTTCTTTTCATCTTTATCATCTTTTTTCTTTTCATCTTCTTTTCATCTTTACCGTCTTTCTTCCTAAAATTAGCTCCGTCTTCTCTGACAACAATATCAACATCTTTCAAAATTGTATTTCTGAGTATAGCATCATATGGCATATCTTTCTCCTTTACAACATGAAATTCAACATCAAAAATGACGTCATAAATCTCAAGCCTCGCATCAAAACTGCCTATTGTCTTAAACACTGCTTCAGCAACACCTCTCAGCTGCCTCTTTTCTGGTTTGAGTTCTATATCACCTACCATAAACAAGACGTCATACCTCATCTGCCGGCCTTGTGGCGCAGGGGTAGTGTACTGCGCTTACAACCCAGAGGTCTCGGGTTCGATTCCCGGTTCAGGCATGGTAATACACTTTCCATATTTCCTAATTTTCCTTTCTTTCCAATTATTTCCTTCTCCTCTCCTTAATTTTCTGGAGGTTGTTTCGAGCTGTTACCAAATTAGCACCACATTGATCTTTTCAGCTGTGGTAAGAAAAGTGTATTCTATTAGCAAAGCATCAATAACTGAAGTGCAATGAAGTTCAAAGGCATAACACTTGCTTCAGATCACTTTCATTCTTATCGTTGCGCTAGACACCAATGCTCTATACGTTAACCTTATTCCTACTCTTCTGTCTCCCCTTTCGAAGCTAATACACCACGTGTCAAAGGGTTATCCCCTAAAGTGTTAACTTTTTTTTAAAAAAAAAAAAAAAAAAAATCAAACAAAAAACATCCTAAAAATCATGTCAGCATCATTTCTGAACTGTTTTATGGTAGATTTGTTAACCATGTTAATATTACCCATTTCTACTTTAGCACGTCCTTCTATTGGTTTGATTGCTTTACATTCAAATGAACGGTGTGCCATTTGGTCACACTTGAAGCATTTAAATTGTTTTGATGGGCAATCTTTTGCTATATGTACATACCTCATCACCGCACTTATAACATTTTCTTATATTTTCCTGTCTGGGTACTTGACGCAATGGCGAACTGGTTGACTGTGGACCGTTCAATCTGTTTACCAACTGATTGGAACTGCATACTTTTTCATAAACCTTAATTTGTGCTTTTAATTCGGTTACACTTCTCGCTTGATACAAAATAGATTTATTTTGCTTCGAATCAAAAAATTAAAGTTTCAACAAATTTATTTAAATTTTTTTTATAAAGTTATAGTATTTCTAACCAAAAATGATTAAATGGTTTTTCATCCTATCTCCTATAGTTTGTGAGATATTTGGTTTCAAAAAATGTTTAAAAACGTCAAAAAATACAAAGTGTGCGTTTATTAAAAGAATGACCGACATATGTATTGTACTTACCAATGATATCAATTGTGGTGCAAGTAGAGATCCGCAGCGTGCTGAAAAGCCACATAGCCCTAAGCCTAGTCCTCTGCACACAGTAGGTAGCAGTTCGCTGCAGTAGATAAACATGCCACAAAAACTAGACACAGCCAAGCCCTTAGCCACCAGCGTTATTATAGTTAGCCATACTGTTAATAAAACGAGAATTGAGACTCAAAATCTACCAACATTAAATGTCACTTTTGAAAAATTATGTATATAGATATTATAATGAATATTGGCATTTCCAATCTGACGTGACGTGACATTTGTACGAAAAAATACTATCAAAAAACATAAAAAAGTCAAATTTTTAAAAGGTTTTTTTAAAATTTGCATAGTAATTAAGTAGCACTATATTAAGTAAAAAAATTGGCAAAAATCGATCTTAAGTACTTAAAGATATAAGCAAAAATATTTGCTGGCGTTACGTTACAAAAAACAGAAGTAGGTTTTGACTTGGATTACAAAATTGCAAAACTCTGCGAATTGGGCTAGGCTTTTTGTATAAAACTTTTTTTATAAGGATTTGAAATAACACAAGTCTATTTTCCAAGCTATAAAATTTAAAAATTTTTCTCGGTTACTTTGTTATTAGCCTTAGTATCTGACGTTACGTTATTTGGCGTTACGTTACTTAAATTTCCATTGGAAAATTTTTAGTTGAGATTGTTTTTAAAAAAATATTTAACTCAAATACAACATCCAGAGGCAAGCCTACACGGAAAAAACGAAACTCGAAATTATTGTAAATATTAATCAAAATTTAAGAAAAATTAGTAGGTAATTTAGTAATTTAGAAACGGTTCGAGTGTCTATTAAAAATTACTAAGCGTAATATAAAAATTCCATCAAGCAGGCATTAATTTTTCGAATGCAAGTTTTTAATTTTTACAAAGTAGATTTTTAAATTTCTGCAATAATTTAATATATTTTAAAAGGACTGTACTATTTTTTAAAAAGTACATTATAAAGTTTTTATGATGAAATAATAATAACTGAAATTTATTTTTAAAATTTTTAGTGTGTTGAACAAAATTGGGACGGCCAGCGAGTTTCCGTTGCCGCTTTCCCGACCCCGTCCTAATTCTGTTCAACACATTACTTCAAAGCCAATTAGTAAGAGTTTGGCAAGCCTTATATGTTTATTTTTTTGCTTGAACATGTTGAGAACTCAAACAGAGTACAAATTAAACACAAAAGAGAAATAAAATTCAATATAATAAAAATTAATAATCTTGAAATAATTTTTCTATAACTACTTTTTAAAAATTATAAAGCGGGAATCATATATTACAATATGATATATATAAAAATTCTAATGTGGCAATTTATTAAAATTTAATAAATTCTTTGTAAAATTTCAAAGTTTTTAGGTGATAATTAAAATGAAGAAAATAATTTTTAATATGCACTTATTAAAAAATGTAAAATGAAAATATTTACAAACTAGAATAGAATTTTTAATAAGGATTTTCTATTTATTACTATAAAAAAGTAATATTTGTTTTCAGATTTTAATTTTTATAATCTCCTATTAATTTTTAACAAAATTTGAGTAGGTGTTTTTTCCGTGTAGGCTACAAAATTTTTATTTAGTGTGCATATTTAGGGTGGCCTATATATATAATCGCTGGTGCGTCTGTTTGTGATCGCGCAGCTTCTGAACGACTTGACCGATGGTTTTCTTTAAAAAGTTTCAAAAGGTCTGAGAAAGGTTCTTAGCATAGTTTGATTAAAAAAAAAAAATGGGCGACGACACGCCCCTCATATAAAAACAAAATCAAATTCATCATGTCTCTTCCACGATATCTCGCCTTCGCAACTAAGGAAAGCTTTGAACTCTTTAATATAATTAACTTTTAATATTTCTCTTTAATAATACAAGTAAAAAAACTGTTGGTTAACTTTTAATTTTTTCGTCTGGGTGGACTTTTCTGTGGAAATGCCCATATACGAGAATGTTTTTTTATTTATTTATTTTTACGTTGTTTTAAATAAATATTCATAGTCCCCCAGTTTGTAATTTTTTTTTGCGCCAATCGGGGACCAATAACATCACCCCGATTCGCAATAGTGCCCGATTTTGATACAATTTTGAAAAAAAAATTTTCTAAAAATCAATGAAATGAGATCGAAATTTAATTTTGGCCAGCACCAGTTATGGTCTCGTTTCCAAAAAATGCCCGATTTTGGTTCATTTCGAATTTTTTTTTTGCACCAGTCAATAAAAAGATGTCGAAATTAATTTTTGTCATCACCAGAGATGGTCCCGAATCCAAAAAATGACCGATTTTGGTCCATTTTCGAATTGTAATGAAAAGTTATGAAAAATACATTTTGGCCATCACCAGAGCTGACCCCGAGTCATAAAAGTGCCCAATTTTGGTACATTTAAAAAATGTGTTTCTTGCGCCAATCAATAAAAATGGATTTTGTCATCACCAGAGGTGTTGCCGGATCCAAAAAAATTTAAACAAATTTTTTGTTCCAATAAAAGGAAAGAGGTCGAAATGGATATGGGCCATCACCAGAGGTGGTTCCGGATCCTAAAAGTGTCCCATTTTGGTCCATTTTTTATCGGTCACTTGATTAGTGCAAAAATAAAAATCGTAAATGGACAAAAATCGGGCACTGTTTGGAACCGGGACCACTTCTGGTGATGGCAAAAATCTATTTTAATTTAAATATCATATTTTGCTTACTTTCGTTATAACTGCCATCAGGCCTCGTACTGAGCACGGCAATAACTAAAATTAAAACGCCATTGGCAAATTGATAAAACGTCATTGGAATACGTCGCCCAAATGATGACAGAACAAAATATGCCACAACATAGGCCATCAGTTCGATAGAAGCGCCAATTTCGAAATTTAAATGTCGTTGACCCGCTAAGTTAGGCAAGTAGTAGAGTATGCCGTAGTAGGAAAGTGTAACACTGAACCTGAAAATGTGATTATTATGAAAATGTTATTTTCGAAAAAAATGTTATTGCACGAATCAATGGGAAAATGCCGTAGATGGATTTTGCAAGTGACAGTGGAGATCCTCGGCCCTCCTAAAGAACCCATTTTTGAAAAAAAATTTACTGCACGTATCAATGGGAAAATGCCGTAAATGGATTTTGGAAGTAAAAGTTGGGATCCCCGACCCTTCTAAAGGGGTGTTGTTCCCATTTTTTTAAAAAAAAGGGTATTCCATGAATCGACGGAAAATGGATTTTGAAAGTATGTATGTTATGTATATTAAGAATGTACACTTACCAAATACAAATCATTGAAAGTATATGTTTTCTCAATATGGTGTTCTTAACGATAAGGCTCAGCGTAATTTTCTCAACATATTTGGCTGCATTTGTCGTTTCGTGATTGTTTTGTTGCTCCTTTTGGTTGTAGTCCAATCGCTCGACTAGTTCCAATGTCGAACATCTTTCGACAATATCTATAGCATTATTTGACTTAGCAATTTTTTGAATTAAGTAAAATGCTTCCTTTCGACGTCCTTTCGTCTCTAACCAAACAATAGACTCTGGAAATATCCTAGAAAGAACAGATTTATTTATTATTTACAAACGACTATGTGTTGATATGACCGATTGTACCTTATCTACGGCGAAAATAGGGATACTGGTATTGGTAGGGGTAGGGATAGGGATAGGGATAGGGACAGGGATAGGGACAGGGATAGGGATAGGGATAGGGATAGGGATAGGGATAGGGATAGGGATAGGGATAGGGATAGGGATAGGGACAGGGATAGGGATAGGGATAGGGATAGGGATAGGGATAGGGATAGGGATAGGGATAGGGATAGGGATAGGGATAGGGATAGGGATAGGGATAGGGATAGGGATAGGGATAGGGATAGGGATAGGGATAGGGATAGGGATAGGGATAGGGATAGGGATAGGGATAGGGATAGGGATAGGGATAGGGATAGGGATAGGGACAGGGATAGGGATAGGGATAGGGATAGGGATAGGGATAGGGATAGGGATAGGGATAGGGATAGGGATAGGGATAGGGATAGGGATAGGGATAGGGATAGGGATAGGGATAGGGATAGGGATAGGGATAGGGATAGGGATAGGGATAGGGATAGGGATAGGGATAGGGATAGGGATAGGGATAGGGATAGGGATAGGGATAGGGATAGGGATAGGGATAGGGATAGGGATAGGGATAGGGATAGGGATAGGGATAGGGATAGGGATAGGGATAGGGATAGGGATAGGGATAGGGATAGGGATAGGGATAGGGATAGGGATAGGGATAGGGATAGGGATAGGGATAGGGATAGGGATAGGGATAGGGATAGGGATAGGGATAGGGATAGGGATAGGGATAGGGATAGGGATAGGGATAGGGATAGGGATAGGGACAGGGATAGGGATAGGGATAGGGATAGGGATAGGGATAGGGATAGGGATAGGGATAGGGATAGGGATAGGGATAGGGACAGGGATAGGGATAGGGATAGGGATAGGGACAGGGATAGGGATAGGGATAGGGATAGGGATAGGGATAGGGATAGGGATAGGGATAGGGATAGGGATAGGGATAGGGATAGGGATAGGGATAGGGATAGGGATAGGGATAGGGATAGGGGTAGGGATAGGGATAGGGATAGGGATAGGGATAGGGATAGGGATAGGGATAGGGACAGGGATAGGGACAGGGATAGGGATAGGGATAGGGATAGGGATAGGGATAGGGATAGGGATAGGGATAGGGATAGGGATAGGGATAGGGATAGGGATAGGGATAGGGATAGGGACAGGGATAGGGATAGGGATAGGGATAGGGATAGGGATAGGGATAGGGATAGGGATAGGGATAGGGATAGGGATAGGGATAGGGATAGGGATAGGGATAGGGATAGGGATAGGGATAGGGATAGGGATAGGGATAGGGATAGGGATAGGGATAGGGATAGGGATAGGGATAGGGATAGGGATAGGGATAGGGATAGGGATAGGGATAGGGATAGGGATAGGGATAGGGATAGGGATAGGGATAGGGATAGGGATAGGGATAGGGATAGGGATAGGGATAGGGATAGGGATAGGGATAGGGATAGGGATAGGGATAGGGATAGGGATAGGGATAGGGATAGGGATAGGGATAGGGATAGGGATAGGGATAGGGATAGGGATAGGGATAGGGATAGGGATAGGGATAGGGATAGGGATAGGGATAGGGATAGGGATAGGGATAGGGATAGGGATAGGGATAGGGATAGGGATAGGGATAGGGATAGGGATAGGGATAGGGATAGGGATAGGGATAGGGATAGGGATAGGGATAGGGATAGGGATAGGGATAGGGATAGGGATAGGGATAGGGATAGGGATAGGGATAGGGATAGGGATAGGGATAGGGATAGGGATAGGGATAGGGATAGGGATAGGGATAGGGATAGGGATAGGGATAGGGATAGGGATAGGGATAGGGATAGGGATAGGGATAGGGATAGGGATAGGGATAGGGATAGGGATAGGGATAGGGATAGGGATAGGGATAGGGATAGGGATAGGGATAGGGATAGGGATAGGGATAGGGATAGGGATAGGGATAGGGATAGGGATAGGGATAGGGATAGGGATAGGGATAGGGATAGGGATAGGGATAGGGATAGGGATAGGGATAGGGATAGGGATAGGGATAGGGATAGGGATAGGGATAGGGATGGGGATGGGGATGGGGATGGGGATGGGGATAGGGATAGGGATTCATACCTCTTCTTCTTGCAGCTTCAAAGAACACTTACCAAACGTATGTTAAACTGATTAGTGCTGGTGATGCTACCACCAATGTTAAGAGCCGCCATTCACGTATAAAATACGAAGCAGCACCCAGTATACCAAGGCCGATAGCCCAATGTGATTCCCAGTATGTAGCAGCAATTGTTCGATAACGAGACGGACAGTATTCCAGCATAAGCGTATATGAGCATGTCTGTAAACCTTGTACGAAGAATCCTTGTGCCGTACGAAATATAATGAAAACTGTTAAGCTCGGTGCAAAGTATTGGCCAACAGCCATCAATGATTGACCGTATAAACAGATGATCACAAGCTTCTTACGCCCATAAATGTCACAAAGGCTGCTGCAAACAAGTGCACCCAACGTCACGCCCACAAAGTAAAGTGTGTTAACAAGTGGCGCTAGCCATGCACGATTGCAGACTAATTGAAACTGGAAATATTTTTTGGAGCTCATTTATAGAATTCAACTTTTTTCTATTTAGTTGTTAGAAAAGTAAATACTCGTTGTTGGCGAAAGTGCTCAAAGGATAATAGTCAATGTTGATTTAGGATAGTGACTGGGTAGGGATACCAAACTAGCCGGTAAGCTTGCTCCAAGGTCATGAAATTGCTAAAACCGGGGGAGAAACATCATTTCCAATATACGTACGAGTACATGACAATGCGTCAATTTTGGAAAATAAATCATAGGTGGGCAAAAATTTTGGAAGCAGGAGCTTCCTCCATAATAAAAGCAACGAAAATAACAACTAAAAAATGTGCGTAGCAGGGCATATTGCTTGTGTTTTGCTTATTTTTCTTTAAAAGAAACATAAAGAGCTAAAAGTAACTCATTTTTGTTATTTTGCCCACCTATGAAATAAATCATAAGCATGTCTTTAAGCCAAAGAAATAAAAAAATAGATGACAGATGGCGCATTGTGTGTGAACTAAAATATATAAGCGTAGTTTGTACAGCTCAAGCTCACAATCCAAATAGCTCAATTGTTAGAACGGCTGTCCGCCGAATATCATGATTCCAGGGAGCAAGAGGAGGCGTTTGAGCAATCAAAACTAAGCCCTCTACTATTTAATCTTAGGTGATTTCCTATCAATGTTAGTTATGGATGACGGTTTTGGCGATTATTCTTTGTGTAGTACTGCTTACAACCAGTATTTATGTTTTTTTTTTAAACTTCGAAAAGTTGTAAATTTTTTCAATGGAATCTCAATTGAAATAAAAATTTTCATAGAGAATAAAATGTAATTAACTCACCTCAACTACTAACGTACGGTCGTCAACTTCGTCAAATACATAGCCACTTGGACATTCTGTACCATTCACATAGACGCCACAGGTCTCAGTCTCATTATCCTAAATTCAAAGAAAGAAATTTTAAAATTTTGTTGCTTTGTATGTTTTTTAAAAGTTGTATTCGTTTTTCTATTTCGGTGAGAGAATCGTATGGGAAAAGAGAGTGACAAAGAGAATGTAATCGAGACTGTAACATCGAAACTTAGGGTACACTTTTTTCGTAGTTATTATAAAGAGAGGGGAATGAAACTTATATCATTTGAAAGGTACTGTTTAGTAGATGTGCACAAAGAACAAATAACCCATACAAAACGCTTCAACCAGCGCATGGGCTGCATGAGGTTGAGACAAGGTGAGATGAAATAAAATGAGGTACATGGACAAAGACGTTTTGTTCGTCATAGGTCGACAAAACTCCTCCAAAGTTAAAACTTGGTAGGTACGGTCGAGTTTCGACCAAAATACGATACTAGTATACATAATTACTCCATAAGTTCTAAACCCAATTGGAACGATATGCGAGTGCGAGAAAAAATCAATCATTATTTTTTCTATATGTTAGAGCAATTGCGTATCTTGCTCTAACGTAGTGATGTCCAGCTCAACTGCACATAACGTTACTTGAGAGCCAAGGCCGTGAGAGGGCCTGCTATTACAAAACACATGCAAGGAATTGAGAACGTGAACTTAATTTGACAGAAGCAATGAGTTTATTTTTAAATTAATGACTCATAACTCACTTTATCAAGCGCTGGCGTGCTAATGACACGTGCTCTTTTCCCATATGTGCTAAAAATGGGAATCACTACTCTAACGTGTTGGAAAAAAATCATGTTGTCTCGGTTTGTTTTTTCTTGCACTCGCATCTCGTTTCAATTTTGCTCTTTTTTTTTTGAACGATGTAACAACAATGCAAATCCCAATGTAAATTTAAAGTGAAAATAGCGCGCATAAAAAAAAAGCCACAACAATAAAAATGTGCGTAGCAGAGTTTGTGTTTGTTGTTTTTCTTATTTTTCTTAAGAAAATTTACGTGTTTGTTGTAAAGAGCTACAATTGGTGCTTTTTTCGTTTTTTGCCCATCGTTGGTCTTTAAATTACACTCTCTCGCATCGATACTGTGCCAAATTTAGGGTCCCTTTTTGATACATTTTATTTTGTTCAGTTGTTATATTGGTTGTAGTCGTGGCAGCCTTGATTGCAAGTACCAATCGCAACGTCAAATTCAATCAGGGGCAGCCACGACGATAACTGCAGCGCTAACTTGACAAAAAATGTATCGAATAGGGAGGGAATACAAATTCGGAACAGCATAAACCTGGGTGAGTGTACGATGAAAAAATTCGCGAAAAATTCACGTGTTGAATTAAAGTTTCCCGTGTCGAATTCCACATGGGAAAGACTCACTCGTGTGGTACTCTAAGCAGACGCAACAGTTCTTCCGGCGCCCCTGATTTAAAAAAATTTCTAAGGAGGAGAGAGAGACCCATCCTGTTAGAGCAAAATGAGCTGTAAAGTCAGGAAGGACACAGTAGCGCTCTTAGGGGAGCGGGTGAGGGCGAGGGTGCGGCCGCCCCAGACGCAACGCTTGGGGGGCGGAAAAACGGTCGTGAAATATATCTCAATTTGCTAGGGTTTTTGAAAGTCAAAAATGAATACCTTTTTTTTTAGTGAATGAAAGTAAATCGATGGTGGAAATTTGCGAAGTTTTTGTGAAATATAACTCATTTTGCTTTTTGAATGTGAAAAGAGAGGACTTTTTTTTATTTTTTTTTGTTAAGTTAAATGAAATTTTTGTTGAAAATCATGAAACTTTTTTCGGTAGGAGCGGTAAATAAATGTTTTCACCTGGCGGCGCCCGATATACACGGTACGCCTTTGGAAGGACACTCAATTTGGCTATCAAAAAGTCACGTAAAATGATGCTGTGTTGTTCCAGTAATTGTCATATGGCTCTTTGATGTTTCCTTCCGCACAGTATTAACATTACTACGGCGATCGATCCTTTCTTGGTCTATACAGTCTCTACGAAATGTGTGTGAGTCTAGATCAGCGGTGGTGGGCATGAAAATCTAGCAACAATGGTGCAACAACAAAATCAAGCAACAAAAACGAAATTTTCAAATTTTTTTTGCTTTCAGTTCCAAATACAAACAAAAAGAATTGCTACATTCGTCGAGACACAATGCAGAACCGTCGCTAATGCTTTTTTGTGTTTTTTTTTTGTTTTCACTTGAACTCAAGTCAACGCTGTGTGTCGTTAGCGTTGAAATTCTGCGAATTGTTTTTTGGTTACTTGTGCGACAAATAACGCTTCGAGCTATGAGGGCGGAAAGTGCCACTACGTGCCCATCGCTGATTTAGATGTGATACGGCGGAAAAGTTTCATAAAATTTACGTTGTGTTTTTGAAACTGATGAATGTAACCGGAAAAAAAAAATCTGTATCCTAAAAAGTATTCGTATACAAATTGAGGTCTTGAGTTAAATGTTATGAAAAGAAAATCAATTTCGAAATAAATTAAAAGTTTTGGCAAACTGGGACACTATTTATGCAATACTTTGTACTTAGTATGATGATAGAAAACTGTGAATATTATGATATATAAAAATAAACTTTTTATTTTATGTTTACAGTACTTACTCGACAGAAAAACTGCGGCACATATATATGAAAGGCGGTAATCGTATGATTGATACCTATTATAATGCTATTTAGACATAGCAGTATTATAAGTATAAACTGAAATCTGCCTTTGCGCTCGAGTAGCGTTTGCGTAAGACTTTCAAAATTCGTACTTAATTTGCAATCCAGTGGCGTATCTGTAGTAGTAATATTGGCAACATCATTGCACTCGCTTTCTTCATTCCGGCTGTTCTTATTAAATGTACTCATGTTGTCGCTAATTGTTGGAAAACGTTGAAACTTTGTGCTAAAATTAAAATAGGAAAAAACAAATTGAATTAATAAATTAAAAGCAACTGTGCGTAAGCAAATCATTTTATAGGAAAAATTTATTTGAATTACAAATTTATATGAATAAACCATAAGCATTACTTGTAAAGTTTGCAATATATACAGGGGGTATGTAAAGAATAACGCGTAATAAATAAAAAAATTATAAGTCGAAAAGAAAACTTTATTAAAATTCTGTTCATATTTTTAGGGTGACGTGCCCTGTTTATGGTTTTTAAGCTAAATTGATTGATTTTAAACTGTATTGATTTTGGATTCATATGGCTTTAGAATGTAATTTTCAACGAAATCAACGAAAAATCAAACCATAATTTGCAAAAATTTAATCCTAAAAATAGTATATTTAACTTTAAAAAATAAAAAAGTAAGTACAGTTGTGTCTGGATATAGTGAACTAATTTTTGCAAGGCCTGTTCACAGTATCTCGGTTGTTCACTATATCAAGGTTGACATATTTGTTCAAAAACTCGTTTTATTTGCTCAAAATACGCATTTGTGTATGTAACTGAGTTAATTAGAATAAATTTGTAGGAAAATAGAAATGTACATTTGTTTACTGAAAGAATTCGCAAACTTCTGTTTGCTTCTTTCGTTCAATAATCGACTTTCGGACCGCTTTCCCGCGTAAACTTCGCAATGCTAGTATGCAAGTGTAATCAGTAGTGTTGGCCTCAGCTTTTTTGTGTTTCTTATTGCTTTCTGCTTGAAGTGGCTTTCAAAATTTTGTTCACTATTGAGAGTAAAACTCAATGTAAACATTTTGGTGTTCACTATTTAGAGTACTCAATGTAAAAATATTGGTGTTCACTATATCCAGACGCGACTGAATGCAGTATTCTTTTTTAGCACAAATATGTTATTTTAAAAAAAAATTATCGAAATCGACTTAGCATATTTTGCGCCAAAGCGTTACAAACAGTGGCTTAGCATAAGGGGGGGACGGAGGGGGCGGCACTTTTTGAGGACGGCATTTTTCCTGGACAATACTTCTTCACAACATATCAGGTGTAGTAAAAAGTAATCCATTATTTTTTCATTTTAGTACTCTGTATCTGGCTTAGTTTTTGTTCCATTGATTTACAATAGATGTCGTTGTAAAGATTACAGTTAGTACTAAAAAAGCTTATTTTACAGTTTTGCATTTGATTGATTTAGTTTCGATTGCGCGCGTGTCAAAAATGTACCCTTGCAAAGAGAAAATATGCTACATTTTACAGTTTTTCTTTGATAAAGGCGAAAATGCAAGTCAGGCGGCCGAAAATGTGAACAGTGTTTATGGTCCTGATACTGTAACAGCCAACCATGCGATATTTTGGTTTCGTTGATTCCTTTCCGGTAATTTTGAGGTTAAAGATGAACAACGCTCCGGAGGGCCAATTGTCAAAAATGTCGATAAAATTATGGAAATCGTTGAAGTCGACCGTCATGTAAGCATTGTTTCGATTGTACATGAGCTGAACATTCCACAAAAAACCGTTTGGAACCATCTGAATAAGGCCGGATGCAAAAAAAGCTCGATGTATGGGTGTCATACGAGTTAACATAGAAAAATCTAATGAAACGAATTTCTACCTGTGAATCGCCACTGAATCGCAACAAAATCGATCCATTTTTGAAGCGGATGATAACTGGTGATGAAAAATGGATCACTTACGACAACATCAAGCGAAAACAGTCGTAGTCGAATGGCAATCAGCCATCGCAAACGGTGCCCAAGCCAGGATTGACTGCCAGGAAGGTTTTGCTCTGTGTTTGGTGGGATTGGCGGGGAATCCTCTACTACGAGCTACTCCACTACGCCAAACTCTTAATTCGATCGTGTACTGTCGACAATTAGACCGTCTGAAGGAAGCAATCGCTCAGAAGCGGCCGGCTTTGGCCAGTAAAAGAGGAGTTATCTTTCATCAGTCGTTAGTTACTCGTCAGAAGCTCCGGGAGTTCGGTTGGGAGGTTCTTATGCATCCATCATATAGTCCGGACTTAGCACCAAGTGATTACTAACTTTTCCTGTCCATGGCGAATGATTTTACTAGTGAAAAATTTGCTTCAAGAGAGGTTTGCGAAAATCGGTTGCTACAGTTTTTTGATCATAGGTTTTTATAAGACATGTATAATGAAATTACCTTCAAAATGGCAGAAAGTTATCGAACAAAATGGTGCATATTTGACTTAGATCAGATCATTCTATATATACTAAATAAACCCTTCAATTTCATACAAAAATAATGGATTTCTTTTTACTACACCTTATATTTGTTTATCTTATTAACATATTTCTTATTTATTTCAGTCTATAAACAATTATTCTTAAAGACTACATCTTTGAAAAATTAGAATGTATATGTCACCGGCCAAACTAGTTCTTAGGATAAACTAGTTTTTCCTAGGCCAAACTAGTTTAATTGAAGGCCTAAAAGTATGCAATTTAATTTTAATGTAAAAGAATTGTGAATAGCGAAGCCAGTGTTGCACATATTATAGACTGAACCACGGCGAAGCCGCTGTTGGACATTTAGCGGATGTAAATCCTGAGACGCTGCCGTAGGCCGCCCAATTACCCTCGCTTGCCACATGCCAAGTATACAATGAAATTGCCAAATTTTGTTGTCTGACTTTGCTGCTGTCGTAGACTTCACTAACCACAGTGCTCTTGCAATAAAATTTCATTACACATCTTGAAGCTTAACGGAACTAGTTTGGCCGGTAACATATATATTTTACATAACTTTCTTGAAAAATACAGTTTAATAAAGCATAATTTGTTCGAACAGTTTTGAGATTCACAAATTTCAATTCAATTCAATTCAATTTATTTCCATATATTATATACCACACCCCGCTTGAACCAATTAATATGAGACAAAAATCACGACGAAAACTGCTTATGGGCATTTGAAGGGAAACCTTTACGCGTAATTTTTCAAGTGGAATTAAAATCCTAGCTGATCCCGTTGCCGAGAAATCCTACATTTTCTATTTTTTAGCTCATTTGCCAAAAATTTAACTTTTTCTGCTTTAGGGTCGCTAGAATTTCATTTACTACACACAAACACATATATATTTTTATTTGTATTGTAATTTAATAACATAAAACGTTATAATAAAACAAACTCATAATATGAGAAAAAAAACAAACTCTATCATATAAATAAGAGTGGTGATTTTTAGGAGTGACACCCGACCGAGTTTTGTAAAAATTTTTTAAGGCATATTGTAAAGGTTAAGTTTAAATTAAATGAATAAGAATACATACATGATTTAGATATTTTTGAATGAAATGTCTAAAACTATCAGCACCATAAAAATTTAAAACTTTTGGAATTCTTTGGGGTGACGCCCAATTTTTCTATCCAACTCATATTGTGAAGCTAACGCAAAAGCACCACTTAACGACCACTTATCGGCGCGTCTGTTTGAATCTTCTAAAAGATACATAAATATGTCATGTAATTTTACTAAAATTAAACTATTTATTGTTATAGATGTTTACCGTGGGAAAAATAAGTTAACAATAATTTAAATGAAAGTTTTTATTACTAAATTTTGTTTTTAAAAAATTGATACAAAAAAACTCAACGTTCACCATTTACCGACCGGCCTGTGATTATTTTGTCTGTTTCCGTCCACTGAAGCACCTAATTCCGACCGTTAATGTCGCAATAAGAAAAAGCTATAGTTTTTCAGATAACATTTATTATAAACGTAAAACTTAAATGTAATTTACGATTTTGATCTAAATCTTTTAATTTTAAACAAACAAAGTTTACTTCTAAGTATAATTACCTATATATATCAGAAAAATTTCGATTTGACCAGATCTGATCCATTTTTCATAGTTGTGAAATTTTTAACGACCATCTCCATTTTCGAAAAAATAAGGTTTTTATTGAAAGTTTGAAATTAAAATTTCTCTTTCAGATCTGACAATCATATTTTTCGCCCAAAATAGCTATTTCTGCTCAAAATTTTAGTATTTATTAGAAACATTAAAACGTTGAAAGGTGGGTCAAATCTTATCGTATGGAGATTTTACGGAAATGAAATCGATGTATTTTCATCTGCTTTACAATACTGGTCTGAACATAATTTTTTACTTGTGGCTTACTTTCCGAGTTATAGAGCTAAACTTTTTTCGTCAGCCTCTCACAACCACAGTCACCACGATTCTGGCGACTGACGCTTATTTCCATTATCAGCCTTACTTAAATTAACAATTGCAAAAAAATAAGCGGGAGGAAATGACCTTCAAATATGCAACGTTGCTTCCGTACTATAAGGCATGTTAATGTAAATTTAAAACCTAAATCAATAGAGCAATTATGTATGCAAACAGGAAAATAAGGTAAAAACGTAAAAGTTTAATGTCAAATTATGGCAAATCTAATTAATTTAAACTAGGACGTATACACGTTCGACATCGTAGAATAATGTATAGATTGAATAATCTAACAAAAATTATACGTTTTTAGTCTAACTAGACACAAAAACTATCTTTTTTTACGAAGCTTAAAAATCCTGTTATCGAACAAATAGTCGGAATGAGGAACGTAGGAAATTTTTACGTAACCACATTCCGCCCGTTTTTAATTACTTCACAAATCTTTTAAATTAAATTAAAAAGTGGAAATTACTTTGTAATTATGATAAACATATATATATGCACACAATAAAATATTGTTACGAAATTCCCTGTCCCTTTGACAGTAATTTCAATCTTTTACACTTTTCTGAGTTCGATCACTGGACTGTGTAATAATCAAGAAAAACGCAATCTTTATTTAATTATAAAATGGTTTATTTAAATCACAAATGTTAGTTTTTAAACAGTACAATTGTTTATTTAATCTTTACATTCAAATTGTATACATAAACGTTTTTACTTATATAGCTTAAAATCCACTGTATCACTTTATTACTTAAAATCCACTGTATCACTTTAGTACTTAAATTCAAAAGTTCAACTGTCTCACTTAAGATCCACTTTGTTCAACTGTTCAATATCAACTGTGTCTCTGCTGCTCATATGATAGCCTTTTATACTAAAGTCATCATTTTCTCGAACCATCTGCCGTTGTCTTAGAATATCGTTTCCAGTGCCTTCTAGATGGCGATAATGTCGTACCATCCGCCATTATCCAGAATGTCGTTTCCAGTGTCTTCTAGATGGCGATTATCGACGTTGATAATGTCGTACCATCCGCCATTATCCAGAATGTCGTTTCCAGTGTCTTCTAGATGGCGATTATCGACGTTGATAATGTCGTACCACTTTATCATTTATAGTACAGAAAACATGCTACATGTCGCTAAATGGTGTTATTTTTCTACGGTCAGTGGTGCACGTATTTTTCTACGGTCAATGATGCAAGTATTTTCTTACGGTCAGTGATGCACGTATTTTTCTACGGTCAGTGATGCAAGTATTTTTCTACGATCAGTGATGCTAGCTAATATCGTTTAATAATTATTAAGAGAATTTTCTGGCATCAACCAAATTTCGCTACAATATTAAAATATTTACAGCTCAGTTTATTTCTGCTGAAAATTCGATAAACTTGAAACTCCTTTTTTATCTTTTTTTACACTCGCGAAACCATCGAACCGCACCGCTGCGTAGTTTAGACTCAACTGACAAAAATTCCGTTGAAGCTTTAAAATGATTTTTTGACAGTTGACGTATCGATATTGAAAGAATGAAATGCGTTCACTTTCGTAAACTTTGCGCGGGAAATTGATTGACTTTTATAGAGTTTTTTAAAGCGGTCGGATATATGAACTCGGTCGGCGACCGGTGCCGTTGCATTAGTGACTTTACTTGTAAGTAAGTTTCAAATTTTTCACAGCGCTTCCCCTAATACAGAGCTACCCATTCTCTCTACTGAGGAACTGAGAGCTCTGGAGGTACACTCAAACTCATACATATTTCTCATTCTTTTACAAAACGCATTGATTTCAGGAAATAAATTTCTTCTTCTATAAATGCCATACAAATTGTTTTTCTGGATCTTTCAACAAATTTAGTTGACAGGCTGTATCAGGCTGTTCCCCCAACTAGAAATTATTTGAAAAAATAACATATTGATCTTTATTATTTTTCCTTCAAAACCCATTTTACGAAGAAGTGGAGTCTCTATAAAAGCGTGATATCGTTCCTGTTAAATAACTTTATATAAAGGGTGTTCAAATTTGAGAATTCTTTTTAAATTTTAAATTACATACATAAATTTTACGAAATCTTAATTTTTTATTGGAAATATTTCACCAAAATTTTGAATAACTTTTTCGCATAATGATTTGCTCGACGACGTTGTCTTTGATGTGTTGAACGTTTGAATCTTAATGTTCAAGAAAACTCATAAGAATAATTCCAATTGTGTTAAGTCACATGATCTTGGTGGCCAATTCACGTCTGTTCTTTGAGAAATTATTCGATTGTCAAAGTTCTCATTGGAAAGATTAATTGATTCCATTGCTGTTTGGCATGTTGGAACATCCTATATTTTCAACATCAATATCTTCCCATTGACTTCACATAAAGTTTCTACTCATCTCTCATCCTCAATTCACAGTAATTGCATAGCCATTTTGTTTTTCGAAAGCATTTGAACCAATTACGCCACCATTACAAAATTCATACTATTCATACTTTTTTTGGTTATCTAGAATTTTTTTCAGCCCAAATGCGACAATTTGTTTACTGACATAGCCGCCAATTTTAAAATGAGCTTCATCGGTAATGATAATTTCCTTGAAGAAATTCTCATTTTCGTCTTGTTTTTATATGACCCAATTGACGAATTGAAGACGTAATGCGTGGTGAGTTGGTTTTAATTCTTGTGTTACCAGTATTTTGTAAGCCTTAACATGAAAATCTTTATTTAAAATACTGAACAAAGTTGTTGGTTTGAGGTTTAATTACTGTGGACGACGACGCATTGATCCTTGGCTCTTCAGCAACACTTGTGCTAACAGCTGCAGTATTTTCTCTTGAACGACCACTACGATGAGAGATTCTACTTCACTTATCTTGAACTGAACCAGTTTCATCCAATTTGTCAATGCAAAGCTTAATAGCACGGTTTATCGCAGCATTTCTCTACCGTATTTTGATCGAAATTTTTTCCCAACTCTGAATGACTTTTACCATATTTAGAATAAGTTTTAACAATGAAAACATATTTTTTGTTCATGTAGTGATCCATTTTTACTAACCGGAATCCATTGACTTTATATTTAAAAAAACATCGGTGTAGTTTAGTACCTGTAGAAAAAATAGCGGCAAATTTAAAAAAAAACTTGAAATTTGAACACTCTATATGCTACTTTTTTTCCCAACCAAGGAGGGGGCGGCATATTAGTTCTCCGCCCCGGGCGGCATATATGCACGCTACGCCACTGGTTACAAACAATTAACATGTAAGCAATTTTATATAAATAGTATAGATTCGCCTTTGATTAGAGCTCGAAAAGCGGTACCCGGTCATAACCCCAATGGTCATAATCCCCAAAATGATTTTGGGCATTATGTCCGTTTTTGTTCCGGTCATAGTCCCCATTTTTTTTTGGGGACTATGACCACTTGTAAGAACGGACATAGTCCCCAAAAACATGAGGACATAAGGCCAAATAATTTTGGGTGTTTATAACAAAATAAATGAATTTTCAAAAAAAAATTTCGCATAATATACTAACTTCTATTTAGAATTACTGTGGGTAGCGATGCTGGTGTTGGATATATTATAGAATGATCCGCGGCCGAAGGCCGCCACGTAGCCGGCGTCGGATTTTTGGGAGTTTTAAATCCTGAGCTTACCTTACCCACTTACCCTAACTTTTATGTAGAAGCGTTGTTGGACATATGCGAGGATGTAATCCTTGTCCGAAAGCCACCCACTCTTGTATTTTCAAGCAAAACGAATGTGGTCATAACACCGAAAATTTTTTGCGTATTATGACCGTTGGGGTTATGACATGGCACCTCGAAAAACACTATTAAAAAAAAATTAAAATGGCATTTTATTGAAAATTTAATTTTTTATTCAAAAAAAAAAAAAATTTCAAGTCAATTTTTTCAAGTCAATTTTTTTTAGAGTAAGCTTAATATGTTACGCTTTTTCAGTAAGTCAACTCGCTTTGGGGTAAATTCAAAGTTTTGGAAAACTCTAAAAATATGATATGATCAATATTTAGAATGGTTAAAAATAAAACAAAAAATGCGAGTATTTAATTTTTTTCGTACATACAGACCAAATCCATTTCAAACCATGCAGTCGGAGTGACTTCAAATTGCGGAATTGGTTGCCGATTAAATATGTTGTTTTTCAAAGTAATTAAGGAAATATACCGTTCCCCGATTTGATTGAAAATTATTTTTTACGAAGTTATGCCCATTTAAAGTTTTAGTGTCAGAGCTTGAATAATTGTTGAAAATTGTTTCAAAATAGTCGCATTTTCATCCAAATCAAAATAATTGACTTTTGTGTTTTGATTCTAATAGACTTTCTGATTCTCTGTCAAAATGTTTAAGAAATTTTGAAAATTGGCGCAGTTATAGCGCTTTTTATGAAAAACAAAACAAGGCTGATTTTCTCAAAAACCCCAATATTTTTTTCTCTTAAAATTTTACTGTGGATTTGTATTAATATGATAAAGAAATGACATGAGTTTAATGCCTGTTAATCCACATTTGAGTTCAGGAGATTTTTTTCCCCAAAATAAAAATGTCAATTTTTTTTCCATCATTGCCAAGATATATAATTTACTGATATTCTAGATGCGTCTATTTTTATCATTTTAACTCCTTGAGGACCATAAGCTTTTGAAACGTGATCCTATGAACTCACAGTATGAGAGTGTTCTATTGTGCTGTAACTAAACCAAAAATGTCCGAAAATTATAAAATATGATTTTAGATTTCGAGAAATTTTATGGGACATATGTGTCCCTATGGTCCTTAAGGGAGTCCAATTTATTGATACGACATTTTTTTAGCTACATGAATAATTAGTATCTTCTATCAAAGATTTAGTTTTTAGTTAGAAAATTACATGAAATTGTGATGTTCACCAAAACAGTTTCGATTTTTGGTAAAACATAAATATACATTACATTGATTGCAATAGGTACTCGTGGACCCCCAATCAATGCTAACGCAGTCCCAGGGTAGGAGGCCTGGAGGTCTGAAAAGAGGTAGTGGGTTTTAGTGAAGTGACTCTGAAGCTATGATGGTAGCTTTAGGTTAGTGAATTGCATCGACATTGCAGTGCATTTACCACAACCTCCCCCACGAAAAAAAAATAGGTATTCGTGGGATTTTTAATTTTATTTTTTGATCAACTAACACATCTCTTTCTAATATCACTTTTGCCCATAGGATGAGATAGAGTTCAACATTTGCTACTATTTTCAATTTATGATATGTTAGAACGGTCCTCTACCGTGAAGTGAGGTCAGAAATCAAATTTGTAGCGACCAATTATCTGTAATCAAAAGAACTTAGTATTCGTCCTTCAAGGAGACTTTCCTTTTCACATTTACTGTATATAACATAAGAATTACACAGGTTGACAAAATTTGGTAATGGTTCCGGTTTTCGAGATTACTACCCAAAAATTTAAAATATCAGCGTATTTCGTTATATTTTAGGTTATATTGCATCGAAAAGTAATTTTTTTAGATCGATCTGCTTCCAATCCTTTAATTTGTTCGAACTGTTGAAAAACGACGCACAGTGGCGCCTTTTGCGATTTCGCGTTGCTAAAATCATAACTTTTGAACGGGTAAAGATATTTGAGTAAAGTTTTTTGATTTTGGTAGGTAATTTCTGTAGCTATGACATACTTATATAAGATTCAGGTTTGAGGCTTAGCCATAAATACTTTTAAAAAGAGGTAAAAGTCTAAATTTCGAAATTTTTGGTTTTTAGTGGTATGAATTCATAAAAAAAAACTTTTTTTTATAAATTTTTTGCGCTTTATTCAATTAATGAACTTTTAATAATTTAAAAATTTTTTAAATACTTTTTTAAAAAAAATGTTTTTAATTTTTACTAACTCATTCACAGGCATTTATTTTTTTATCTCTTAACATAATTTATAAACAGTCTTTCTCAAAGGCTAGAAAAGTTTCAAAAAAAAGGTTACAGTAATAAATTAGGTAATTTCTTTAAAAAATCAACAACCATCTACAATTCTATAAAAATATCATCATTATTTTGGATATATAAGAAACTTAAAACAGTACTACAGAATTTATCAGTCAGTTCTTTTCGTGACCTAACGTGCCTAAGTGATGAAATCAAAGGATCTGAAGATGCTTAAAGTATATTGAACAAGCCCTCATTCTGTCGAATACGTGAAATTTTACATGTATTGCTATATCTGTACTTATTATAATCTATGTTTTTAGACTCTTGGGCTTCTTCTGATAATTCTCCTATTGGTAGGGCTTGATAATTGATAATTTGTCCACTATGAGCTAAGATCTTATGGACAGAGGGTGTCAGTAATTTTTGGCTGTATTTATGTTCTAATATGTCTGCAGTTTCCTTGGTATACTTTTCAAATTTTTCTACTTTAACGGGTTCTCCACAGGATAGTACGTTTAAAATAACTTGTAATCTTTTTATCACGTCCTCATCGACTCCCGTTATTTCTGTTTCTGGTTTCTCAAAAAACCGCCTTGCTGTGTTTCCGTCATTTGTGTTACCAAATCCTTGCTTAGGAGTATCTACTATAATACCCAGTTTTTCTCGAAATTGATCTTGTATTATTTTTTTGAAATGTTTCCAGTGGCGACTGCTATTTTTCTCTTTTTCGTAAAATCCCCACAGTTTTAAATTTGTTTTGCTGGTCTTCCTCTGGAGGCCTGTGATGTGCTAGGAATATCATAAAGTGATAGCTCAAAGTCCTTTTTAAGAAAGTCTGCATACTTTATATAAAAATTCGCTTTGGTTCTATTACATGACACCCAATATCTCTTTGTGTTGCAGTAAAAGTTTTTTAACTTTTGTGTATGCTCATCCTTAATATGTTTCGGGTATTTGTTTTTTACCGCAACCACAAATGAATCTCCATTTTCGCTCTTTGCAAATATTTCAAACAAATTTTCATAAGATATACTCATTTTCCTTGGAAACTTGCGTAGCTCACACTTTAAATAGTCAGAAAGACTGAGTTATTGAGGCTTAAAATTTGACTTTTATACAAATAAAGATACAAAATATTGTGTTACAAACCTCAAACATAATACTTGTTCAGCGAAAAAATTGAACTACCTAATAAGCTAAATTCCTTGTATGATATCTACCGTAATAAAACAGGTGTCTATAAAGTTGGCCTGCACTAGAGTTCACTGTTATCAGAAGTGCATCTACCTGTATTCTATACAAAAAATACAGCTTTATTCTATTTGACATTACTAGATATTTTTAAATTGCATTAAAAACATAGATATAAATATCTGATGCAAGTATTACTATTTCGCTATACAAAAGCGAATTTTCTTAAAAAGAGTGAAATGATTTGGTAAAAGTGGCAAAGCCCATGTTATATGGACAGATGTTTTCTAGGTACTCTTTACATATGCATCTATTTGCGTCAAATAGTTTTGGAAATAGGAAGAATAAATTAAGAAAGGGGCGTGGTAACGTCCATATTTACAATTTTTAATTTATTTTGAGAGATGTCTATATTCGCTGCAAACATTCTATCAAATTCAGATTAACAATTTCCAAGTCAAAATATTGTAGCGAAATTTGGTTTATGCCAGAAAATTCTCGTAATAAAAATTAAACGATATTAGCTAGCATCACTGACCGTAGAAAAATACTTGCATCACTGACCGTAGAAAAATACGTGCATCACTGACCGTAAGAAAATACTTGCATCACTGATCGTAGAAAAATACGTGCTTCACTGACCATAGAAAAATACGTGCATCACTGACCGTAGAAAAATAACGCCATCTAGAAGGCACTGGAAACGACATTCTAGACAACGGCAGATGGTTCTAGAACATGATGAGTTGAGTATAAAAGGCTGTGATGTAAGCAGCAGAGACACAGTTGATATTGAATAGTGGAACACAGTGGATCTTAAGTGAAAACATTTGAATTTAAGTACTAAAGTGATATAGTGGATTTTAAGTAATAAATTATAACGTTTGTGTATACAAATTGAATGTAAAGATTAAATAAACAATTGTACTGTGTAAAAACTAACGTTTGTGATTTAAATAAACCATTTTATAATTAAATAAAGATTGCGTTTTTCTTGATTATTACACAATCCAGTGATCGAACTCAGAAAAGTGTAAGAGATCGAAATTATTGTCAAAGGGACAGGAAATTTCGTAACAATTGGTGTCAGAAGTGGGATTGTGTAAAAAAGAATTAACAATCAAATAAAAAAAAATAAATAAAAAAAATATAAAATGGTTAAGTTTGACGAACTAAAAGTGGATCAACTAAAGAAGAAGTTGCAGCAGCTGAATCTGCAATCATCTGGCGGAAAGTTGGAGTAACAGAAACGCTTACGGCAGGTTCAAGGGGTAGACCTGGAAGAGCATGAATTTTATAGTGATGTCTCAGAATCAACACCGAAAATGGAGGAAGCCTCTGGAATGGCTGCAAGTGGTGACGTTGTAGATATGTCAAAGTTCGAGAAAATGTTAATGGCGATAACGCAGACAATAAATCAAAATGCACTGCAAATAGACCAGAAGTTAAGTCAAAATGCGTTACAGATGAATAACAATATCCAGGAGGTTCGGAAAGAAATTGACCAGAGCTTAAGTCAGAACGCGCTGCAAAACCAGACAGTTCGGGAAGAAATTAGTCAGAACGTGATACAAATCCAGGCGATTCGAGAAGAAATTGATCAGAGCTTAAGTCAGAACTCGCTGCAAATCCAGGAGGCTGTTCGAACGGAGGTTGCCAAAATGGTAAAAGGTCTCGATGCGAAAGTGACTGATTTACGAGATGACGTTGAATCATTCAAGGATAAAGTTCAAAATAATTTTGAAGACGTTAGTAAAAGGATTCAACAGTTGGAAATAAGCGAACCAACCACTCAAGTAATAAGAGAAATCAGCGCAGAGAGGCTTAAGGCACCCATGTACGATGGAACAACGCCATTTAGTGTTTTCAAGCTCCAGTTCGAAACAACATCTACTCATAATCGCTGGGATAACGATAGCGCAGCAGCAGCGCTAATTGTGGCATTAAAAGGCGCAGCTGCAGAAGTATTGCAAACGGTTCCAGTGGCGGAACAAAAGAATTACAAGGCGGTCATGGATGCCTTACAGCGAAAATATGGCAGTGACCACATAAAGCAGATTCACAGACTGGAGTTGAAAAGTCGTGTCCAGAAATCTGGTGAGTCCTTGCAGGAGTATGCTGCGGATATTGAACGATTGGCACACCTTTCCTATCCTGACGAGTTAAGTGTCGTAGCTGAAAAATTCAAAATAGAGGCGTTTATTGACGGCATACGTGACTCAGAGACAAAACGCAAGACAATGAGGAACCCAAAGACAACATTTTATGAAACAGTAACGGTTGCCCTCACTGAGGAGGTGATTGCGTTGACATGCCGCCCATCATTGAAAACTCGTCGGATGGAGGTGGAGGCTGAGAACAAAAATTCGTCGTTCGCCAGCAGTAGCTTCAACGGAAATTGCTATAACTGTGGCAAGCAGGGACACATGGCACGTGACTGCAAATCACGTCGTAAACGGTCCGCATCACGTTCACCAAGAAGAAAAATTGGAAATAGGGTGAACGATGGTGAAAATGGTAGTGAACAGCAGTCGTTAAAGCGAGTCAGTACAGAGGGGCGTGAGCTGACTTCCACTTATGATTGTCCCAAAGTCTTAGTTTCGAAGCTCTGCCGAACTTCCAACTGCCTTACCATCGGTGGAAAAATCAACGACCATGTGAGCCATGTGAGCTGACTTTGGATACAGGCGCTTCGCACTCAATTGTGAGGACAGATTTATTTAATAGACGACGAGTAATGCCATTAAATGGAATCCAATTGAGAACAGCGACAGGAGAAATTGCGCAAATAGAAGGAAAAATTACAGCGAGTATTCTTATCGGCAACAAAACTGTGGAACATGATTTTATTGTTGCAAACATCACCGATGAGGTTATCATTGGCGTGGACTTCATGATTCGACTCGGGTTCAATTTGGATCTAAAGAAAAAGACGTTAAGGTATGCCAATGTAGAGTTGCGTTTGGACATTGGCTGTGGACAAAAGTTAACAACTGCAGGAGTCTACATAAGTGAGTTCTGTCGAATTGAACCCAACACTGAAGAAACAACAAGTGAAGACTGTGGGATAGGCCATCTGTGGGTAGTGGAAGCAGATGAGAAAAATTTAGGGAAAGACCTGATGATTGGAAAGACCCCAGTAAAAACAAGAGCGGACGGCGAAATACCGGTGCAAATTTTGAATCCAACAAATGAGCCCAAATGGATGCAAAAAGGTGAACTATGTGAGAAAGTTACGGCTGTTATAAGTTGTGAAAATGACCAACAGGACACAAAAGGTACAACTTCAATAAAATCGTCGGCCTTATTGACGAAAGAATGAACGAAGGAGTTGTGTGCACAGAACAAAAATAAAGGGAAAAGGTTTCGGCAAAAGAATTGGCGGGTATTTGCGTCCAAAGGAGAAAATAATGGCCAAACATCAGTTGTCAAGCATCGCATTGATACAGGTAACTTTCAGCTAATTCGTCAACCTCCAAAGAGGCTACCACGCGCTAAGAGAGAGGAAGTAACGCGACTTATAGAGAATATGGCGCGAGAAAATGTCATTGCACAATCAGAAAGCCCGTGTAGTTCACCGGTCGTTCTTGTCAAAGAAAAGTACGGAGTAAACGTTGTCCCAGAAACGACCAATGCTGACTTTACATGTTACATGTCGCGGAAAAAGAGGAACAACGAAAACGTGAAATTGAGGCAAAAGAAGCGTCTAGAAAAGAATTGGAAAAGGAGGCGCAAGCTGTTGCAGAGAGACTCTTGTTCGGGACGAACAAGTTTAAGCGGAGGGCAGTGTAGCGAAATTTGGTTTATGCCAGAAAATTCTCGTAGTAAAAATTAAACGATATTAGCTAGCATCACTGACCGTAGAAAAATACTGGCATCACTGACCGTAGAAAAATACGTGCATCACTGACCGTAAGAAAATACTTGCATCACTGATCGTAGAAAAATACGTGCATCACTGACCGTAGAAAAATACGTGCATCACTGACCGTAGAAAAATAACGCCATCTAGAAGGCACTGGAAACGACATTCTAGACAACGGCAGATGGTTCTAGAACATGATGACTTGAGTATAAAAGGCTGTGATGTAAGCAGCAGAGACACAGTTGATATTGAATAGTGGAACACAGTGGATCTTAAGTGAGAACATTTGAATTTAAGAACTAAAGTGATATAGTGGATTTTAAGTAATAAAGTATAACGTTTGTGTATACAAATTGAATGTAAAGATTAAATAAACAATTGTACTGTGTAAAAACTAACGTTTGTGATTTAAATAAACCATTTTATAATTAAATAAAGATTGCGTTTTTCTTGATTATTACACAATCCAGTGATCGAACTCAGAAAAGTGTAAGAGATCGAAATTATTGTCAAAGGGACAGGAAATTTCGTAACAATATCATAGACTGAAAATCGTCATCACACAAAAAATTCATTTTTATGCATATCATGTCACATAAGTAGCTATAACTTCTAAATGGGCAAATTCATGCAGGTAAGACCTACACAATTTTTGTTGGCAGATATGTCAACTATAATCTCCCATTCACCAATCCTTGATTGACATTGATTTGTGGATTATAGGCCAAGGTAAATTTGAAAAACTATGCTAAAAACTCCCTTTTTTAAAAAATTCATAAAAATTACTAACTAAAATTTTTTTTCTACATCTTGTGGAAATTATTTATTTTAAAATACCATAAATTCAGAGAGCATACTTCAAATTCCCATGTTTTTTCCAACTTATTTTCCATTTTTAATATTGCGAAAAATGTAAAAAAATGCTATTTTAATGAACGATAAAAAGTTATCCAACTTTGAGCACCCATAAAAACCAAAATACTTGTCATAAATTAAAAAAGTTTTCGGTTTTAGAACCTTTGGTCAATTATCTGTCAAATAAAAAAAAAAAGTTTCGAAAATCAGAAATCGAAAATTTGATTTTAGCAATCACTTTTTGAAAAAGGAGCCACTGTGCGACGACTCACACTGACCATACTGAGTTTCTGACGTTTATTTTCTAATGTACATGTAAAATTAAAACGGATAGCTGGTAGCTGAGTCACAGTAGAAAAAAAGTCCGTTGGCGTCTGTAGGGACACCCGTGTCTCTTTGTAATTTTTTTCGAATTTTATTAAAATGTTACAAAAAATATCTTTAAAATAATAAAGTAGCGTTGTGCAATGTTAAGACTATTTGATTCACTAACTCAAAGTTGAAGAAATTTATTTGGACTATTAGTAAAATTCATTTGAAAACAGCAATTACGACATGGGAAAAACGTGTATTTCAAACTAAAAATAAGCCACTTTTATCTCGACTTAACGTTAAATATTTTCAAAAGTAGATATTCTTGGTTGTTTTTGTAACATAATGCAAGTAATTTCGTGCTAAGCCTTTTATTGAAGAACATTTTCGTATTTGGGACATATGTGTCCCTTGGTCCTCAAGGAGTTAATAAACATTTTCGTCGCATTCATCGCAGTTTAATTTTTTAAAAGTTTATTTTTGTTCTATTTAATTTCTTTTATTTCGTTTATTCGTTTTTGCGTCGTAGACCCTGGTAGTCAGTAAGCAATGCAATTGTTAGTTTTGTATTTTATACTCTTCTAATAAATAATAATAATACATATTTGTTTGTTGTTTACGTCCACGCAATAAACATAAAATAAGCTTATGCGGCAGCATTTGATTCAAAGCTCTTTGAACGAACGAAGTGTGTCGACTCTTGCACGATTTCCGATCGGTACTCGGTAAAACGAAGCTGTCGCATAAACAAAGTTATAGATAGCAATCAACATAATTTTCCTCGCTATAGCAAGGCTTTGGTAGTTGATCCGTGCATTGCTTGACAAAATTGAAAAAATGGAAAATCTTTCCACATCTCAGCTTTTGGTTACCCGATCTCAAAGCTGATAGCTTCAGCATTCTCTGCTTGATGAGTACTTTAATTTGATATAAAATTGATACATTGCTGTAGCTATTCTAGATCTAACTAAAAAAAAGCGTTTCATGACTTCATGTTTGGCGTTTCAAATTTAGCGTTGCGTTACAAATTTAGCGTTGCGTTCCGTTACAAATTTTTCAAATGACTGCCACTAAAGTTTCACTTCAAAAATCAAAATGGTCGGGCTTCCAAAATGAAAGGTTTGGCTGAAATATTCCACAAACATTTGATGTCTGTCATATATAAGACTAATAACTTATTGCTCAGCCAAGTCTTTTAATTACATATATGATTATTCTTTGCTTGCTCTACACGGAAAAAACACCAGCTCAAATTTTATTAAAAATTAATAGGAGATTATAAAAATTAAAATCTGAAAATAAATATTACTCTTTTATAGTAATAAATTAAAAATCATTATTAAAAATTCTATTCTAGTTTGTAATTATATTCATTTTACATTTTTTAATAAGTGCATATTAAAAATTATTTTCTTCATTTTAATGATCACCTGAAAACTTTGAAATTTTATAAAGAATTTATTAAATTTCAATAAATTACGACATTAGAATTTTTACAAATTTCATATTGTAATATATGATTCCCGCTTATAATTTATAAAAAGTGGTTATAGAAAAATTATTTTAAGATTAGTAATTTTTATTACATTGAATTTTAGTAAATATAAATATATAAGGCTTGCCAAACTCTAACAAATTGGCTTAGAAGTAATGTGTTGAACAGAACGGGACGGGTCGGGGTCGGGAAGGCGGCAACGGAAATTCGCTGGCCGTCCCAATTTTGTTCAACACATTACTGAATAGTCTTGCTAGCAGATGACTAGTATAACTAGCTTTAGCTCTACAGAGCCAAAACTCGATTGTAGAGTTTAACAACCCCACTTATGATTCAATTCAATACAAAATTAAAATATTAGATAACTGATGTAAAAAGTTTTAAAAATCAATTTCAGTTATTATTATTTCATCATATAAACTTTGTAATGTACTTTTTTAAAAATAGTACAGTCCTTTTAAAATATAATAAATTAATGCAGAAATTTTAATATCTACTTTGTAAAAATTAAAAGCTTCCATATGAAATTAATGCCTGCTTAGATTCAATTTTAATAATACGCTTAGCAATTTTTAATAGACACTCGAACCGTTTCTAATTTACTAAATTACCTTCTAATTTTTCTTAAATTTTGATTAATATTTACAATAATTTCGAGTTTCGTTTTTTCCGTGTAGTAACATAACTCTAATCTAATTACCTGTGATAAGTTTCACGCTTCCGTAAGTTATATGCAATATATATCAACTAAACACTTGATCTATGTTTCTTCCGCTAGATTGACAGTTGATTTTGAAAGTTAATGTTTTTGCGGCTTCAAACTTTTGTTCTTGGACGCGCTTCTACAAAGTAATTGATACGTTGATAGCACATTTGTTGACAAAAATCAGCAAATGACATGACATTTTCTAAAAAATTGTAGAAAGTTTGAATTCGGCTCTGGATATATTTATTTATTTTTATTTTTTTTCTAACTTACCATTTTGAAAATAGAGACAGAAATGTTTATGCGACGGTTCGAACTGATAGCAACAGTCGAGAGATAAACGAATATTTGCAATGAGACACGGCGGTTATCAACGGCACAGCAAAATGCAGTAGCTGACTGTTCTCCTTATGCATTAAGTTTGATCCCAGAATAGTGAATCTAAAAATAAACAAGAAGTTTCCGTTAACAACTACATACAATAACAATATTAAAAACTTTATAATAAGATCTGATGCTAAACTCAAGAGGGAAGAGATAGAGCTTTGCGGCATTTAGGCATAGCAATTCGAGTATTAACTATACAGACGCACATAATTATTATGCCATATACCAAGTTGCATTGAAAACAGAGTATGCACTGACGGAATGTTTACTTGTATTTGTAAGTCATGTGTAAATAGCTATACTAAATGTACATATTCTCGCACAGTAACCTCTTGTTTCAATAAACAATTCATGCATAGAGTCTTTGACAATTTGCTTATGTGGGACGTGCCACACCCATTTTTCTAACTCCGCCTTTATTATTTTATCACATACCCTACACGGCACTGAAAGTACTTTCCAAATAAATGTTAAAAAGATGTTGAAAAGGTTGAAGAAGTCGAAAATAATGTAATAAGGTTCAAAGAGGTAGAAAAGTGTTGAAACAGTTGAAAAAAATGCAAAAAGTCTAAAATATATGGAAGCCATTGCAGACAGTGCAAAGAAATTGGAAAAGTCGAAAAAATGTGCAAAATGTTGAAAGTGGTTAAAAAACTCAAAAATAATTGCAAAAGTTGAAAAATTTTGAAACAATTCAAAATTCATGAAAAAATAAAGAAAATGTCGAATCAAGTTGAAAAAGCTTGAAAAAGTGGAAAATATACATATGTATATATGGAATATATTGGGAAAAGTAAAAAAGTTGGAAAAGTCAAAAGAATGTGGAAAATGTCGAAAAAAATAGAATAGAAATGCAGAAAACCAAATATGCCACGCCCACTTCTCCAATTCCGCCTACTTTCGGTTCAATAAATTATATTCGTCATTAACATCCACATACTAAATTTTAGTAAAATAGCTTGTATAGTTTGCGATATATGCCATAATTAACCTTAAAATTTAGGGCGGTGACACACCCACTTATACAATCGAGACTGATTTTGATCCAGAAATAGTTTTCCATACACAAACCTCTTTTACCAAATTTCAGTATGATTGCTAATATATTTCGATAGATATGCGACTTATGGTATTTTGCTTGTATGGGAGGTGCCACGCCCAGTGGTGCTCTTTCGCCCGCTTTAGATGCTGACATACCTTACAAGTAAACTACTTACGTCGAATTTCATGCCAATTGCTGCAATAGCTCTCTTAAAATATCACTTCCAACTTTATGTTAATATGGAAGGTGCCATGCCCACTGATGAAATCCCGTCGAAATTTATTTAATTTTATAGTTTATAATAATTGACATCTATGCACCAAATTTTTTGAAGATTACTATCATTGCACAAATTTTCGTAAGAAGATACCTTTTAACAAGTATATCTGCGATACCAAATTTCATTACGATTACGTTGTTAGTTCTCTAATTATAACGTTTATAAATATTGTGGGCTGTGCCACGCCCTTCAACAAGTTTTTCTAGTATACTGATGAAGCTTGTATTGATGACTGCTCTCAGTAGTATCAGCAGTAGTATGAAAATCGAATATGCCAATTTTGAATTAAACGAAATCAAAATTTTTAATTGCTAAAAAGTGTC
The DNA here is from genome assembly GCA_963662105.1 of Meiosimyza platycephala. NCBI lineage: Eukaryota > Metazoa > Arthropoda > Insecta > Diptera > Lauxaniidae > Meiosimyza > Meiosimyza platycephala. Next base: position 8,314,518 of record OY759212.1, read on the forward strand.
ACGCCCACTTTTTCAATTCCGCCCACTTTAAACACATTTCAAGATATATATGATCTGTATCCGTCATCACATTTCATCACAATATCTTACACGGTTTAGGAGTTATGGCGCTATAAAAGTTAAAATTTAGAGCTGTGCCACGCCCCTTTAAGAGCCTCTGCAAACTTAAAACTTAGCCCAATATTAATCTTGTTCACATGTTCACCAAATTACTAAGTTTCATCAAAATCGTAGCAACTTTTTTCAAAATGGCTGAGGTATTATTAAATAGAGTATAGGCATTAGGCGTGGTCGTGACCCGATTTCGCCCATTTTTATATGCTAACTGCTTGCAAGAAGGTGTGACCTGTGTGCCAAATTTCATTGAATTAGCTTGTTTCTTTTTCCGTAAACGTGATTTCAACAGAGAGACAGACAGACGGTCATAGCTATATCGACTCAGGTGGTGACGCTGATCAATAATATATATACTTTTCTATACCTGTCACACCCCCTTCTATGCGTTACAAACGGAATGACAAAGTAAATATATATATCTTCTGTGTAGGGTATAAAAATAATTGATTAAGAGATTGGGCTTTGAACTTCGAAACCAAATACAAACGGTACAAATGATTACAAAAAAAAACAACAACAACAACACTAGTATAGAATTTAAGCAGCAGCAGCATAAGCCACGAAAATTACAAAATAAAAAAATAAGCATGCAGTAAGCTTCTTTAGCATAAAAAAAAAAAATTATAAAAACCAGTTCAGTATATTTTGCGCCAAAGCGTTACAAACCATTTTCATATATTTTTGAAAATAAAATAAGTATGTAGTATTCTTTTCTAGCACAAATACGTTGTTTAAAAAACAAATTATAAAAATCGCTTCAGTTTACTATTTTGTGAAAAAAAAGTTACAAACTATTTTCATATAACTTTAAAAATAAAAAAAAACGTATGCAGTAATCTTCTTTAGTATAAATATGGTGTTTTAAAAAAGAAATTATAAAAATCGGTTCTGTATATTTTGCGCCAAAGCGTTACAAACTATTTTCATATAACTTAAAAATTAAAAAAAGTATACAGTAACCTTTTTTACCACAAATATGTTGTTTTAAAAAATAAATTATAGGAAACGGTTCAGTATATCTTGCGCCAAAGCGTTACAAACTATTTTAATATAAGCAATTTTATGTAAATAGTATTATATAATAGTCAATAGAAATCAAAACCGTAAAACGATAAAACTTTGTTTTGAACTGTATCATAAAACATTTGCGTAATGAAAAATATTGAAAAAGTAGTAGCAATTTTCAAAAACAGCTATTTCTAATTGCTTTTTGAATAGATGAACTACTTTTTTCCAGTTCATTGTTTTGGTTATTTTTTTTGTTTTATTGTTTTTTTATTATTATTTTATATTATATTTGACTTGTAACTTGTGTCTTCTTTTGCATTTACTTATGTATGTTTTTTATTATTTCTTTGCTCCCTTCTTTTTTATAATGGTTTTTACAATTTCAGTGTTAAGCTAATAGTACGATTATATTTACTTGCTGCTGAAAAATTTAAATTACATTGGCCTTTGCTCGCGCTTTAAGTATCACGCATGTGAGTAGTTGGAACCGACCGTCTTTCTGTTTTTACCATTTGATTAAATTTTATATTATAATTTGCTAATTTATGTTAAGATTAAATATCTAATGATATTGAAAAGTCGATTAAAAGTCAACAGCAGGGTTGCCAAGTTGAAAAGAAGCAATTACCGGTCTTCTAAAAAAAAAAAATTTTTTCCATCAAATGCTAAAAAGTCTAAGGTTTTTTTTTGGAGAAAGTTGATAACTTTTTTTTTTTTGAAGTGCATGTCACAAAAATCGTCAAATTCCCGGTTATTTTATACATTTTTGAATTGCCCGGCTTTGACATGAAATTCTACGCTTGACCGGCTTAATTCCGTTCACTTGGCCACCTTGGTCAAAGGGTATCGTACATCAATAATCATAGAAAATGATTAAAAAAGCCGAACAGTACCTTTGTTCCTTATCTCCCGATTATAGGGTTGCCACAAAACATGCACGATCAATTGCGAGTGATTGCATACCCTAGTACGCCTGCAAAAACAAACAATGAGATTGCAAAAAGAACGAAATGATATTTAATGTCTTAATGCCTAGAAAATATAAGATTATGATCATTCTACGGCTACCATTATATTAACTAAGTATTATAAATTTTATGATTATTTTTTATTTGGCTGCAATTTTGTCGCAACAATAAAGATTTGTTAGTTACAAAATTTTAAACGTTTAAACGTTTTTAAAATTTTCGACATCAAAAATTTTTCAAAATTTTTTGACTAATTCAATTTAATCATTAGCAACATAACATTTTTCGAATTTTTCCAAAGTTTTTGAGTTTCAATTCATAGGTCCTACACAAAAGACCCACATAGGTCGAAAGATGTCTAGGTCTATCCAAAATCCGTATTAGTGCTCAAATGGAAGTTGATAAATTTAGAGATACCAATATGTGTCAGGGGCCGCACAGTGGCTGGATTTCTAAAAATTAGTTGCGAAAATCAATTTTGGTGTGGTGGAAACTCGCGAAAGTAAAATTTTAACTTATTTGGATCAGGTCAAAGTTGATGGGTTTTTCGAGTTTTTAAATTTTATTATTATTTTTTTTTGTAGTTCAAGATGAGGTTCAAATTTTTCTGCAAGTTATGAAAGAAATGTAATTTTTTTTACATATGGAACGGTCTTTTACAAACCGAACACTTTTCGGACGACGCATTTTTGATTTGGCTCAAAATTTTTTTATGGGTTCTGTATCGAAAAAGAAGAGATACGTATTCGAGGATTTTGAAAAAAATTTTTTTTTTTCAAAATAGAGCGAATTCAAATTTTGAGAGTTTCGTGATTTTTGGCTTGGAAGCTCAAAATCCGGTTCTGTTAAAGCTAGAATGAAATTTTTAATGCCAGAATCGTGTTCTACGTCAAATTTCCTATCGAAAACGTTTTTTTTTTTAATGGGGAAACTATTGTCACTATAAGAAAAAAATTAATTTATGTAGTGCGGCGCATTTTATCGGCGCGCGGAATTTATTGCACGCCTCATTTTCTTGTTCCATAGTTTCCCCATAAAAAAACCGTTTTCGATAGGAAATTTGACGTTAAACACGATTCTGACATTAAAAATTTGATACAGGGTGGGAGCAATAATTTAAAATTGATTTAAACATTTAAATTGTTTATAATAATATTAATTTGTTAATAATTTTTTTATTTAAGCTCCAAGCCAAAAATTCCGAAATTCTCAAAATTTAACCCTTTCACGTCCAATGTTGCCTATAGGCCTATAGGCAACATTGTCTTCTCATGCCAAAATCACCGTTATGTTATTTTTTTTAGCGATTGGTTTTGCTCAGCTATTCTGTTTTGTGCTTCCAGGTGTATACACAATTTAGTTAGCTGCTATGGGTTTTTAGTATTGGCGTCACTTACGTCGTAACGTCGTTATAAAACAAGTGCCGAAAAATTTAAGAAAAGAGGTCCTTGTGCTTTTAATTAAATTATGTGAAATAAATTACTCGGACCTACAAAAAAAGTACTTCAATTGGTTCAAAATAGGTTAATTAATAGATAAAAACATAATTTGTAAACAAAAATTGTTGAGTTGTGTCTCAGGAACTTTCCGAAGGAAATGCTGTCTACAGGCCGTAAGGACGAACAAGGACACGTAGGAATTTGAAATTGATGTCAGTTAGTCTTTATAGTCGTATTAATAAAAATATGAGCTCAAATATTTTTTAAGTCCTCGCACTTTAAATACGTTTTCGATAGGAAATTTGACGTATGATACGATGGTTACATTAAAAATTGGATACAGGGTGGGGGAAATTTTTAAAAATCAATTTAAATCATTTAATTGTTTATAACAATATTAATTTGTTAATAATTTAAAAAAAAAGAAAAAAAGAAGAAGAAGAAAAACTAATCACGGATTCAAGTTCCTCGATCGATAATAGCTGTTTAGAACAAAAATAAAATTTGAATCAGCTTAATATGTAGTACCTGGAGACCGACCACTGTTCGGTTTTTCGTTTTGAGGTTGAAAAAATCGAAAAAATATGGAATTTGTTGACTTTTCACTTTCACGCTTTAACTTCTCTTTACTTTTTTCTGTTCCATTTTTTTCAACAATTTTGCTTCGTTTTTAGTTTCGTCAAATTGTTGTCTGATGCAAAAGTGTTTATAAAAAGAGTGGATTGGGACCAAGAGTGAATAGAAATGAAAAGGATAATGCAAAATGGCTCGATTTCATTTAAATTGGACACTAAATCGACTGAGATATCGCAGCATTTATATAGAAGAACGCAACCGATTGTACAGTTAGTACGAGGGGTAAAACCTATTAGCCACTTTGGTACAAAAACTTATCGCACCTTATTACGTTTTGCGGTTGGTGCTATTTTTTAAATTTTATTGCTGTAAGGATATTTCCTTGTTCTTCGGCTTATCCCGGAGGTAATCACTCCATAAGTGACAACTCATCGAGGCGGTTCACCCCGAGTAACATTGGGTCACTTAAAGTCACTTTGGTTCACGAAATTCGTAAAAATCCAAAAAAAATCCACGCACCGCAAAACGTAATAAGGTGCGCAACGTTTTTGCAACAAGGTGGCCTAAAGGTGTTATAGTGCAATTCTACAAAAATCGCACGCAAACCACAAAATCGCGATTTACACTCACCTCGGTGACTCCAAGTGACCCAAAGTGACTCGGGGTGAACCGCCTCGATGAGTAGTTTGTTATGGAATAATTACCTCAGGGATAATCCGAAGAACAAGGAAAATATCCTTACAGCAATAAAATCGAAAAAATCGCAAGCACCGCAAAATGTTATTAGGTGCGCAAAGTTTTTACACCAACGTGGCCTATAGGTGTTACAGAGCAATTCTACAAAAATCGCACGCAAACCACAGATCGCGATTTTCACTCACCTCGGTGACTCCAAGTCACCCAAAGTGACTCAGGGTGAACCGCCTCGATGAGTAGTTGGTTATGGAGTGATTACCTCCGGGATAGTCCGAAGAATAAGGAAAATATCCTTCCGCAATAAAATCCAAAAAATCGCACGCACCGCAAAACGTTATTAGGTGCGCAAAGTTTTTACACCAACGTGGCCAATAGGTGTTATAGAGCAATTCTACAAAAATCGCACGCAAACCGCAATATCGCGATTTTCATTCATCTCGGTGACTCCAAGTAACCCAAAGTGACTCGGGGTGAACCACCTCGATGAGTAGTCACTTATGCAGTGATTACCTCCGGGATAATCCGAAGAACAAGGAAAATATCCTTACAGTAATAAAATCAAAAAATCGCACGCACCGTAAAACATAATTAGATGCGCTAAGAGTTTGTACCAACGTGGCCCATAGGTGTTATAGACCAATTCTACAAAAATCGCACGCAAACCACAAAATCGCGACTTTCACTCACCTCGGTGACTCCAAGTGACCCAAAGTGACTCGTGGTGAACCACCTCGATGAGTAGTCACTTAAGGAGTGACTACTTCCTGGATACTCCAAAGGACAAGGAAAATATCCTTACAGCAATAATATCCAAAAAATCGCACGCATCGCAAAACATAATTAGGTGCGATAAGAGTTTGCACCAACGTGGCCTATAGGTGTTATAGACCAATTCTACCAAAATCGCACGCAAACCACAAAATTGCGATTTTCACTCACCTCGGTGACTCCAAGTGACCCAAAGTGACTCGGAGTGAACCACCTCGATGAGTAGTCACTTATGGAGTGATTACCTCCG
>OY759212.1:8920539-9122561 GCA_963662105.1 Meiosimyza platycephala
AAATAAATGGAAATATCTGATTTCGGGATTTGAAAGAGAGGACCTTTTTTTTAGTACCTACATACAATTTTTTGCAGTTAAAACAAAAGAAACTTAAAAAAAGTTTCATCAACTTTTTCCTGCTCCGCGTTTTGGTCAAAAATATCTGGTCACGTTAGTTTAGAGTGTTTTGTTTGCTTGACTTTGTCAGCGAAAAAGCTATATGTGCTTACAACGTTTTTATCTATTTCCTATGATAAAATGTTATTACGAAAATAACGGTGAAAAAAAAGTATGCAGAATGCAAGAAGGATTTGCAGAAAGTAATTTGAAATGTTGCTGTTGTTATTTGCTTTGAAAATAGTACCGTAGAGTGGCTTGGCAATATTGAAAAAAAAATGACATTTTCATTTTGGGGAAAAAAATCTCCTGACCTCAAATCTGTTTTAACAGGCCTTAAACTCATGTCGTTTTTTTATCTTATTAATACAAATCTACAATAAAATTTTAAGCGTAGATAAAATTGGGGTTTTTTGAAAATCAGCCTTGTTTTTTTTTTCATAGAAAGCTATATAACTCCGCCAATTTTCAAAATTTCTTAAAGATTCTGACAGAGAATCAGAAGTTCTATTAGAATCAAAAGACAAAAATTAATTATTTTGAATTGGATGAAAATGCGACTAGTTTGAAAAAATTTTCAACGATTTTTCAAGCTCTGACACTAAAACTTTAAATGAGAACAAAAAATATTCTTTTTAAAAGTGACAAAAATATTCATCTATTTACTTTTTCAAAAATTTTCTGACCCCATGCGATCACTTAAGGGTTAATGTACTTTGTTTCTTGACAGCACAGAGAGTATTCTAAAAGGATCTATATCGAAAAAGGTTGACATTATATATTATTTACATTATGTATACGCATACAATTAAGAATTATCTGTGATCTTATGGGTTTTATGGGTTCCTTAATCACAACAAGAACTATTCTTTTTATTCTCAAATGCAAAATAGCCAATACATAGCAAAGAAAACTTGACTTTTCAGCGAAATCACAAACAAACAATATTTGACTGAAAGACTTAAACCATCACAAATTTCACAGCTTTTAAACTTGAGCTATGTAGAAACAAAATATGTTGCGCAGTGTCATTGTTGTTCTGAAAGTAGCATAGAAATAATTCACTTACTTAAAAAAAAATTACAAATTTCTGAGAATAACTCGTGTATACATAAAGTCTTATTTTCAAATAAATATTTTTTCCTTGACGAATTTCTGACGTAATTATTAGATTGTTAGAAGCAGAAAGCGAAAAAAAAACCACAAGAAATTTTTTGAACATCATATCAGTAAAATTTGTGCGTGACAAGTGAACAATAGGCGGTTATCAGAAACCATTTAATTTTGCTATTAAAAAAAAAAATTGTATCAAACATTAACATACGCGGGGCAATACAGGGCCCTCTTTTAATATCAAATACGTGTAAAGTAAGTCAAACTGCTAAGCCGAAAGCTATGTTGTATGCCACTTCTGCTATAATTCTGAAACTGAAACGATCCTTAAGAGTTTTGGGGGTCTAGCCTGGTCAAAAGTTTAAGTCAAAGAGTTGTTTATTATATTTTACTCAAAACTAAGATTTTTGTCTAAACTCTTTATAGGTATATTTAAAAGCATTTATTTAGCATAAAAAGCATAGTTTTTATACCAAAATCAGTTTATAGGACTTACGCTACCATAGTGAGCAAGATTTCCAAGAGCTCTACTGTTTTCTGGAATGCTTCGAATTGTTTCATCTGAAATCAAAAATTTAAATAAACTTTAATTATGTTAGCGAGTATGTGTGTAATAACTTCGTGAAGCAAAAATTTTACAAAAAAAAGCGTGAGAGTACAAGCACTTGCGAGGTCAGCAGACCGTTGAGAAAATATGGAAAGTAGCAAAAAGGTACACAAACCTAAATAAATAATTCACAGCTCTCGTTTAACTGTTACTTAAACTTAAATATTTTCTTTAAAAATACAGCCATGGTCATGCAAATAGCACAATGTTACCAAAAAAGTTAGTAAACTTAAAAACTTAGTAACTTAAAAACAAAAGTAATCATTTTACAACTACATAATTCAGTAACTAATATAAATGATATAAAAAACAAAAATAAAACTTCACAAGGTCTCGAAATTGTTGGTGAAAATAAGATCACATCTAGTATGACTGACTGGGACACGCAAATTGCACACTTCGAGAAATCTGTTCTAATTTCAAAAAATATGTTATGTAGAAAAGTACCACTGCTTCAGCATTTTGTACTGCATACAGTTGGAATGGAGTACCAAGCCTCTTGTACTTTTGCATTCTTTTCTGGGTCAGATCTTCGCGTATGAGCAACAAACAGTAAGCCGCCATCATGGGTACATCCTAAAAGCTTTTCTTTCGTATCGTGATGAATTCTTTCGCAGTAGCGTAGCTAGGGGGGAGCGGAGCGGGTGTGGTCACCCCGGGCGCAAGGCTTGAGGAGGCGGAAAAATGGTCGTGAAACATATCTCAGTTTACTAAGGTTTTTTGAAAGTCAAAAGTGAAGTCCCTTTTTTATAAGTGAATGAAAATAAATTGATGCAGTAAATTTTAATGTGTATGTAGTGTAGTGTAGTCTCATTTTGCTAGAGTTTTTGAATGTGAAAATTGAGTACCTTTTTTTTCTGTGAGGTAAATGAAATTTATGTTGAAAATAACGAAAATTTATGTTGAAAATAACGAAAATTTATTTCGGTAAGGGTGGCAATTAAGTTTTTACCCTGGGCGCCCAATGTACACTGTATGCCTCTGTCTCGTTGTTCATCCCTGGTGCTGCCCAGAGAACGAGCAGAGAGCGTAAAAATTAGAACGATCAGGCGTTTAAAGAGCGTTAAAGAGGTTAAAAAAGCCTGCAAGTATTCAAAATTGATAAACAAATCATCAACACATGTTTATAGTGAAAGCGTTTGCTTGCGATAGTGAGCAACACTGTTCATCATTCTCGGCATCTATGTAGGTTCTCTGGGAGGGAATCCCAAAATATAAAATATATTTTAATTGCCATCTTTATGACATTGATTGCTCTGTATTTCTCCAGAGATATATTGATTTTTCCGGCTTAATCTGAACTTCTGCTATTGCCCAAAAAGTTGGGAAAAACTTTTGTATGCTTTCCATGCTTCCAATTCAAGAACAGACTGTAAAAAGCTTCTAAGTTCTGAGCGTCACGGTTTTATTTCACAGGGGGGAGGGGGCGGCCGACCCGGTTGCAAGGCTTAAGGGGGCGAGAAATGGTCGCGAAATATATTTGAATTTGCGGCAAAATTTGCTAGGGTATTTTTTTTGCTATAGTTTTTGAATGTGAAAAGTGAGGACCTTTTTTTTTTTGGTGACGTAAAGAAAAATTTTTTCGGTAGAGGCGGCAGCTAATTTTTGCCCCGGGTACCCGCTATGCACTGTACGCCTTTGACTTTAGAACTTTGCTAGGTGTCCGATCATAAGAAAGCTGACGAATGTGCCAAAATAGTAATAGAACAATCAGAGAATCAACAAGCCCGCTGGCGGAACTACATTATCGATTAGAGAGCGTAATCAAGAAACAAACGAACTGAAGATGGAACTTTACCGCCGCATGCAGAACGTCTCGAAACATGTGGCCTAAACTGAAACTAAAAATGAAATAAACTCTTTTAAGATTCAGCAGCAGAGAGCTAAGTACTGTTGTAGAAGTACTGACGGAGCATTGTGTTATAGGCGCTATGGCTGCCAAAAATGGTGGCGCTGTTGAGAGACTTCTGCAGTAGTTGTGGAGATGAATAAGAGGATGAGACGGTTAGACCCAGTAGCGTACCCAGGGGGGGAGGGAGGGTGGCAAAATGGTATTTTTTATGGTGAGGTGAATAACATTTTTGTTAAAAAACACGAAAGTTTTTTTCGATAGGGGCGGAAAATAATTTGTTTGCCCAGGACGCCCGATATGCACGGTACGCCTCTGTACACGGAAAAAACACCAACTCGAAATTATTGTAAATATTAATGAAAATTTAAGAAAAATTAGTAGGTAATTTAGTAATTTAGAAACGGTTCGAGTGTCTATTAAAAATTACTAAGCGTAATATAAAAATTGCATCAAGCAGGCATTAATTTTTCGAATGCAAGTTTTTAATTTTTACAAAGTAGATTTTAAAATTTCTGCAATAATTTATTATATTTTAAAAGGACTGTACTATTTTTTGAAAAGTACATTATAAAGTTTTTATGATGAAATAATAATAACTGAAATTTATTTTTAAATTTTTTGGTGTGTTGAACAAAATTAGGGCAGCCAGCGAGTTTCCGTTGCCGCTTTCCCGACCCCGTCCCAATTCTGTTCAACACATTACTTCAAAGCCAATTAGTAAGAGTTTGGCAAGCCTTATATATTTATTTTTTTGCATGAACATGTTGAGAACTCAAACAGAGTACAAATTAAACACAAAAGAGAAACAAAATTCAATATAATAAAAATTAATAATCTTGAAATAATTTTTCTATAACTACTTTTTAAAAATTATAAAGCGGGAATCATATATTACAATATGAAATATATAAAAATTCTAATGTGGCAATTTATTAAATTTTAATAAATTCTTTGTAAAATTTCAAAGTTTTTAGGTGATAATTAAAATGAAGAAAATAATTTTTAATATGCACTTATTAAAAAATGTAAAATGAAAATATTTACAAACTAGAATAGAATTTTTAATAAGGATTTTCTATTTATTACTATAAAAAAGTAATATTTGTTTTCAGATTTTAATTTTTATAATCTCCTATTAATTTTTAATAAAATTTGAGTTGGTGTTTTTTCCGTGTAGACACCTACTTTGCGAATAAAGAAACGAAGCAAATATTTTGGTTATGCATTCTTTGTTGCTCTTAAGGAACTGAACAAGCCGAGTTGGAACTCACCAGCAACCTCAACTTTACCAAGACTTCTGGACATTCCAATAAGATAATTTGAGTGGAAGAAGTGGATTATATATATATATTTAGGTTACCACAATGGGTAAACTGCCTATGCAAGCGACCTTTTTAACCTAACCTAACATCTTCCAAAAACTATAGTTTTTGTGCCATATATGGCACAAATTTCAAAGTTTCATATAATAATAGCTTTTCTAAACATCTTCTAGAAGACAATCATATTTTGAAAGCGATCCAGTGGCTCCTTACTTTCTACAGAAACTAAATTATTATTAAATATTATTTTTTTTTTTTTTTGTCGGGCGTACATAGTTATTTGATATATGGTTTGGTAAAAGATAACACACCCTTAGTTTGTTTTATTCAAATACCCTGTTTAATATTATTCACAAGCAACTGTATTGTAATTAAAAATTAATTAATTTGTTGATAAACTAATATTACTTTAATCTATGGAAAATTGCTTTTTTTTAAGTAGACACTGATTAAAAAAAAAAATTATTGTTTTTTTATTTAACAAGAGCTTCGTCATGATAATAAATTTTCATTCTAATTAATTAGAAGTAATAAAGTTCAGAACTATTTAAATAAAACGATTTGAATTTATTATGATAGAAAAAATCTTAAAGTCTTGCCGGCAAGTGTTTTTTAATTGATTAGTTGCTTAAACTTCCAAAACTGAAAGTAATGTGTAGTTACTAAGAAAAAAAAGAACGGTAAGTTTTAGTAAAGAAAAACAATAAATCGGAACCCTACAATATATAAAACATTTTGCTGTGTTTTTAAACAACATAGATTTCGACTTATTGTATATGGCGCCAATTTAGAAACTTCAAGAAGTCCATAAACCACATGCGTTACAGTTTAAGCCTACTAAAATCTTTCGAAAAAATATAGTTTGATTTGATTGAGCAAATAATTATTTTTAATATTTCTCATTGTTTCTTAATCTTAAATCGGCCTTACATTAATTTACATTGTTTCGGGTATATTGGGTCAAAAAGCCCATTTGTGTTATGATAAACGGTTTCAGTGCGTCAAAATTTATATAGATATGCTACCTTATCAAATAGCCGAATAGTCTGTAATATACTGCGGGCCTGATAAAAAACTTAATATCATTTTTTATGTATTTTACAGAGCTGTTCGTTCAGTAGTCTTAGTGCAAAAAAACAACAAAAAAATTACAAACGCAAAATGCATAAAAAGGAACAAAAAATGGGCAACAAGCTGCTTATACTAGTTTCCATGACGCTACGTCACTTCATCAGTAAGCTTTGTTAACTAGTGAACAAACAGCGCTGTAAAATATTTTACATATTAAATTTTACATTGTTCCAAAAACACAAATAAAGAAATTACTTTTCGGTGAGCAAACCGATATTTACATATAGCACTTGCAACTTCGTTCGTATCGCCAGAAAAGCTTTCAACGGAGCGCTCGACAAGAAATGTGTATATCAAAAGAGTTACAAAAGCAATTGCATGTGAACGAGGAAGGAATGTGTGTGTGCACTATGTTTTATGTTTTGCTATGATTCTCAACTAGTCAATGCAGAAAAAAAAATATAGTGTGCTTGCAGACTATTAAACGTCGGCTAACAAAGCTTACTGATGAAGTGACGTAGCGTTATGGAAACTAGTATAAGCAGCTCGTTGCCCATTTTTGTTCCTTTTTATGCATTTTGCGTTTGTAATTTTTTTGTTGTTTTTTTGCACTAAAACTACTAAGCAAATAGCTCTGTAAAATTCTATTAAATTTTACATTGTTCCAAAAACACAAATAAAGTAAGTAAAAAAGTAAAAAAAAAAAATAAAACTTAAAATAAATTAGTTAAAATATTAATTTTTTTATTTATAAAAACGATTTATCCTAGGAGCCTCCTAGATATTAGTACTATCCCAATGTGCACAAAAAGGGATCCTTTACGGATTCAATTCGGACCGGTTACGTATTCCATTCTGACCCGTGACGGATCCAACTCGGATCCGTTACGGATGCGTCAGCGCGGATTTAGTTTTTTAATGCTTCGACAGATCCGTCTCGAACTCGGAACGGACTTCATATACGTATACGTTATGGACTCGTTTTTTTTTTAAATAAAATGGATCCAATACTGACTCGTTTAAAAAAAAAACAAATGCGAGCCGGACTCAATTTTTTAAGGCTTCGACGGATCCGTCTCGAACTCGTTATCGTATGAAATTCCTCTCGAAAAAGCGATAGGATCGTCCGCTTTGTCGGATGCGTCTCGAATTCGTTATTTTTTAAATAAAACGGATCCGTAACGGATTTGTTTTTTTCTAAATAAAAAAGATCCGTTCCGAATTTGTTTTTTGTAAATATCAATCAGTGGTGACCACAAACACAAACAATGATAAACAAGTGTTGGTAATTCTGTATACGTGCACGCTTTTTTACGCTCTTTAACGCTTTTTTGCGCTCTTTAACGCTTTTTTACGCTAATTAAGCGCCTTCTTGCTCTCATACCATCGATCTCTCTGCTCGTTACATATATTCTTGGTAATGAAAGCATGGCCCTCTTTATTTCTGATATTGGATGCATAAAAAACATTGTAGGGATAGAACTTAAGGATTCATCTTTGAAATTAAATGTGTAGCACTAAAAATACTTTTTGGCGATATATCATTAGAGTTAATTGTCCACAATATTAGACTCTTAAAAAAATCATGTATGGAATTTTGAAATTTTTGACTTCATCGGCTTTTTTAAAAGTAGCAGTGCTATATAAATCTAAGTATCTTTAATCTACTATATAAAATTCAATTTTTGTCTGTCTTTTATGGACGCGGCAACCATCAGGCCAATTTTGATGAAACTTTTACAGTATAGTAGTATCGATCAGGCGGATGTCATAGGCTATAAAACTTTTATTTAGGCTGCATATTTAGGGTGGCCCTCATACAAAAAAATATTTTTGAATAACATTTTCACGATGACCGGTTAATCGATTCACACCAAATTCACAGCAAAACAAAATTTTTTGTTGCTCCACTTGATAGGGAAAGATCGAAAATAGCCCATTGGTACAAAATACTTTTTTTTCGATCCACCCTAAAATTTTTTTTTTGCTCCAATCGATAGGAAAAGATTGAAAATGGCTTCTGGACATCGTTGTTTTCTGTTTGTATCAAAAACAAAATGTAACAATGCGATACAATATCGATACTTTTGCCGTGTCACTAGTTCTATGATACAATTGTTATAAGTTGTGAAGCACATTGTTTTACGATAACATCTTTTCAATGTCATTACTAATTAAATACAAATTAAACAACATTGTATCGTATAGGTATGTACATATTGATAAATTAAACTTGGCCAGAAAATTAAAAAAAAATAGTACAAACTATAGAATAATTTGCTCTTTTGTATTACAAAAAATGACAAATCAAATTCATATGCAAATATGACCTTGTTTTATAATTTTTCACTTGAATAATTTACACAACTTGTACATCATTAGCATTTACTATTTCACCATCAATAGCAAGTATGTGTGAAATTGTTTTTTAATTCAAAAGCCCTAGTTTCAGTGGCGTATCTAGGGGTCAGTCTTAAAGGGGCTAAAAGATCAAAATGAAATAGTGTTCGCAAAAAAAAAAAAGTTATTTCAAATACATAATAATAAAAAAAAAGTCATTAAAAAAAATCAGTGAAGTTGGTCCAACATTTTTCGATTTTCAAAAAAGTGAACTCATAACTCACAGCGCGTGGGTTCGATACTAGTCCTAATGATTTTTTTTCCAGTGTCCAGTGCAAGTCGCGGTGATACTCGCAATGTCACTTCAGTCATTAGGGGCCGTTCAAGTATTACGGAACGCAATTTTTTGAAGATTTTTGATCCCCTCCCCCTCTCCTTAAACGTTACGGTATCACCCAAGTGACCATGTTTACCTAAAAGTCACAGTTATCTTGCGCAATGTACCGGATAGTCATTTTAGCGACTTTTGTTATGTTTTAGTCGCCTTTGCGATAATAATAAATAAAACAAGAGATTTTTAAGTCGCAGCGTAACGTGTTGTTCGAATCCTTCCTCTCCCCCCTAAATGCGATATGTAATACTTAAACGGCCCCTTAGTAGGTAGGTAGTCAGTGGTTTTTGAATTATTTGAAATTTTTGTTAATTTTTCGATATTTTTTGAACTTTTTTTTTGCAACTTTTATAATTTTTTCAAAATTTTCTTCAGCTTTTTTCAATTTTTAATTTTCTTAAATTTTTTTAAGTTTTCTATTTTTTGTACATTTTTAAATTTTTGAAAATTATGATATTTTTGTTAATTTTTCGGCCATTTATTTGTTCATAGTTTTCTCTGTATAAAAAATATATAAAAAATTCCCAGCACCACCCTCAACCGCCCAGGTCCCCCTCCCCCTCCCAGGAGCGTATCCTGCGCACGGCACTGCTTAGCATCACGGAAGCATTTAATGAAAACACATGCACGTAATTATTTCCAGAAGTTTTTCAGTATATAAATGTCTGAACGATATAATACAACATTTGCATGTAATAATTGACACTACTTTTTTTTGTGACAGTGAAAACATTAGAATTTACAATGAACTTGACTGTTTAGCGACATTAGCGGTATTCACGATCTGTAGTATTTGGTCTTGTATTGTGTATTTTTTGATAAATTTGATATCGTAACAAAAACAAAACACTTGCTTTTTTCTAATACTCTAAATATCAAAAATACAACGACAAAACCCTATTGTAACTTTTGTAAAGTATTTATGCATTTGTCAATCGGAAGTTACCATAGTAAAATAAAGAAAACATGTCAATCGAAGTTACTATATCATAATTTCTCAATAACTTTTCAAATTATTCAGTAAAATAAAGAAAAATATTTTAGGACGCTCACAATCTGTAGTAAAAATTGTAAATATTTACAAAAAATACTAAAAGTACTACAGATCGTGAATACCGCTATTGAAAAATATTAGAAACTTATTATACATTCTAATATTTTTTTAGCGTTGCAAAAAATATAACGAATGGGGTGTATACTTAACAGTTTTAATTTAACACCCAAAATCAAACAAATGAATTTAAAGAATATATATATTTCGATCAGTGCAGTTGCTAATATTTAAATATATTGTTAAAAAAAAAAAAAATTATAATATTATACTAATACCAATTTTATGCCCAGCGCCGGTGTAAACAAGGTCAGTGCTGGTGTCATTGATCTAGCGGAAACCAACAATACTATAAAAGCCGGGTTTAAAAATTAAAAATTCATAAAAATTTGTTATTTTCATCGTAGAAATTATGCCAAAATTCGGGGTGTGTTTTTAACGTTTTTTTTTTTTAAATGAACTGACAAAAATTGAATTTTAAATATCGCCGACAATTAATATTTATCGCAATTTCCGCGAATTTTGCATTGATTTATTCATTGTAAAATTTTTAATTTATTTTTAAATACATTAAAAAATTTTTTTTTTACTCATAACAGGGTTCATTAATCGAGGACTAATCAGCAATCGTCGACGATACGTATGCGTTCGAACTTACAACACCAACAGGCAAATAGATGCAGCAGCAACAGCAACTACATAAACGACAGTACAACAATTAACAATAAAATAACTTGAGATTTTAAAATTCAATGCAATCACACAAATAAATAACAACAGTAGTAACACACAACGAAGACATTCCAGTAAAAATTTAAAGCAAAAGATTTTCAAAAAAAAAATAACAAAAAAAAAAAGATTTCAAAAATACAACAAGCAGCAAGTGACAAATTAATAATACCAAAAACACAACTGAAAAATATTATATAATTTTAAATAAGCAACTAATCAGTTATTTAACTAGTTTCATATATATATATTTATATACATGTGTATATAATATACATACAGTTATAATGCTATCATCACATTCTAAAAATCTTGGAAAAAATTCCTCTAAAGTGCTTTATATGACAACACAACAAAATGATGCTCGAACAAGACGAAGAAAAACAAATTTCTTCTATGATATTGGAGGTAACTTTAGTAACTAATACTATGCTTAAGTCAAATCCTCTACTAAAAAAACCTCTACTAAAAAACCTCTACTAAAAAGTTAGTAATATTTAAAATTTATTTTGTCAACCACCGGTAAAATAAGCTACGCCGATTTGGTTCAAATTTTGCATGAGCAAAACTTCGAAAAATTATTTAAATTTTTTTTCTATCAGCTTTAATTCCGTAGATATGTAGGCACTAAAACTGAAATTTCGACAATTTTTCAAAAATTTACGCAATATCATAAGTTTTTTGGTGTCATTCAATTCTTTTTTCGATAATTACAGGAATTTTTTTTTCAAAATTTATATAAATTAAAAGAATTTGTTTTTTTTGGTAATATTTTTTATCTCTGTAAATATTGGTTCTACGAAACATGTGCGACATAAAATTCAATTCAATGGTCTTTTCAATAAAAAAAAAATTTTCGAATCTTTATCGATTAGCGAAATGGGCGTATCTCAAAAAAATGCATATTCGTGGTTTCTTATGGCAACGGATAGCTTAAGAAATTAAACATCTAATGAACTAGCCCAAATGCCGGTATCTTAGTTTAAACCTATAAAAAATATCCTAAGAGAATTTCCTCAAACTCAATTTTACATGTACATATTTCAACAAATTGACTTAGGGGCCATCAATTAATTACGTGATTCAAATTAGGGGAGGAGGGGGTACAGTAAAATTTGACCAAGGGTAGAGGGGGTCTGAATTTTCAAAAAAACACCTTACGTAATTAATGGACGGCCCCATAAACAAAACATCAATTATCTCCAAACGTATTTTTTTGAGTTACGCCCATTTCGCTTCTGAGAACAGTATACGTACATATGTAGATAACATATTTTGAGTTAAACTTAAAGTTTTCGGAACTTTCATTTATATGCATAAAACCCAAACAAAAACCAGTAAAGGTGTTATCTGCGGCATGGCCGAAACTCACATACATACCCTACAATGCATTGAAATTGCCTTTTAAATAAATGTTAAAAAGAAGTTAAAGAGTTTGAATAAGTCGAAAATAATGTAAAATCTAAAAAGGTTGAAAAGTGTTGAAAAAGCTGAAAAAAACTGAAAAAGTTTAAAAAATATGAAAACCATTGAAGAAATTTCAAAGAAATTGAAAAAGTTAAAAAATATATGAAAAATGTTGAAAAAGTCGAAAAAACATGGAAAATTTTGAAAAAAGTTGAAAGCGGTTGAAGAACTCAAAAAAAGTTACAAGAGGTTGAAAAATGTTGAAACAATTCAAAATCAATAAAAGAGTCGAGAAAATAAAGAAATGAGGAACAAAGTTAAAAGGGTTTGAAGAATATGGAAAATGTTGAAAAATATTGAAAGAGGTTGAAAAATTTATGAAGTTGAGAAATATTGAAACACTTCAAAATCGCCGAAAAATTCGAAAAAATAAAGAAATTTGAAAGAGGATATATTGGAAAAAGTTAAAAAGTTGAAAAACTCAAAAGAATATGAAAAATGTTGAAAAAAATCAAAGAAAATTAATAAAGTTGAAATATGCCACGCCAACTCCTCCAATGCCACCTAATTTTGTTTCAATAAATTATATTCTTGATTGACATACGTATACCAAATTTCAGCATAATAGCTTGTATAGTTTGCGATATATGCCGTAATTAGTCATAGAATTTAGGGCGTTGACACACCCACTGTTACAATCCAGTTCGATTTTGATACAGAAATAGCTATACATAAACAAACTGCTTACAACAAATTTTAGTCTGATCGCTCACATATATTAGATATGCCACTTAAAGTATTTTAATTGTATGGGAGTTGCCACGCCCACTGGTGCTATTTCGCACGCTTTTGCTACATCAAATTTCATACTAATTGCTGCATGAGTTCACTTAAAATAGCGCTTACAACTTTATGTTAGATGCCACGCCTACAAGATGCAATCCCATCGAAATCTATTTAATTTTAAAGCTTATCGTATGTGACACGAACCTAATTGTCCTAATCACTTGATTAAAAGAGCCAATGCGTAACCTAAATTGTAAGAATTGAAAAAAAAAAATCACAAAAAAAAACAAAATTCGTAGGAGTGTTCGCAACAACAATTACGTACATTGTCCTTCGATACACAATCACATGAAGTCAAATGTGTTGTGACATTTTTCCGTTGTGAGCGGTATTGTAGTTATTACAAAATTACAAAAACAATGGAACTGATAACAGAGCAAATGAATAGTGACGAGAAATGTTGACAAAAAACCATGAGTGCGTACAATGTACATTGTATAATATATGAGATATCATCCATCATATTTGTAAAGGAGCCGGAATAAATTAACTTTTGTACAACTTGGCCATCTCTGTTCTATAGAATAGAACAGAACAGAATTTTTGTATCTGGGGGATGTCAAATTTTGATTTCTACCACATAACTAATAGAAGAAATAATTATTAGTGGAGCGCCTGGAGCGTCAAAATCATAGAAACCTCAGACTTCCGTGGATGAAAAAAAAAAAAAATTGGAATGTTTAGCTAATAACATAAATAAAAAAGTTTACCTATTGAAAATTTGTGCTTTTGATATTTATATATTTATATATATATATTTATTTGTTTATTTATATATATATATATTTTCAGACTTTATTTCCAAAACGGGTGCAGCGATTTTGATGAAACTTGGGGGTTAGGTACATATGTGAACAAAATTAGGATTGGGCTGGGTTTTAACTTATCAAAGACTCCTGGAAGTGCGTGGCACAGCCCTAAACTTTTATTTTCATAACGTCATATCTCGAAAACCATTCAAGATATTGTATTAAAATTTGGTACACAGATGCAGATCATAAATGTCTTAAATTTTGCCAAAAGTGGGCGGAATCGGAAAAGTGGGCGTGGCACTTTTCAATAATTGAAAATTTTGATTCAATATTACTCAAAAACGGCACTGACGATTTTCATAAAAATTTTACAGATTATACCACTAAAAGCAGTCATCATAACATGCTATGTCACTATACTGGCAAAACTCGTTGAAAGGCGTGGCACAGCCCACAATATTTATAAACGTTATAATAGGAGAACTAACAATGCAGTCGATATGAAATTTAGTATGGTAGGTATACTTGCTATAAGGTATTTTTTAACCAAAAATGGGTTCAATAGTACCAGTGGGCGTGGCACCTCCCATACAAGCAAAAAACGTTAAATTTTATATTTAGTGTGCTATTAATGTAATCTTTCTAAAAGATGTTGGTTGCTATAAGCTTTAAAATTAATTGGACGTCGATGGGATTGCATCAGTGGGCGTGGCACCTCCCATATAAGCAAAAAACTTTAAAGATTGCGGAATTGTCTCATCAATATCTTCAAGCATTTTCTCACTTGCTGTGTAATTTTCATTATCGTAAACTTGAGCTCTTATGTCCCTAATGTTCTAATAATTTCGCTGGCCGCTTTTAATATGTGAAATTCCTCTTCTTTTTTATTATTGTGTTTTTGATTGTACCAATTTTCTGTTAATATATCGTGGTTAATATTTTTAAAACATATGACTGTATTGGATCCAAATTTAGGCGAAATGACAATGTCATCGTGATAGCGGTCTACAAGTCGTTTTTTAATAGCCTTTTAGTTATAACATTTTTTAACTCTACCTACTACCTGTCCAAGGTCTCTACGACCCTTCATAAACATAGGTATCTCTAAAAGATGATATTCTATACCTATTCGAGACAAACTCTACATGTACATAAAAAAAAATGCTATCTTTTTTCAATTAAAAAGTGAAAAAATTGAAAGCACAAAAAAATTTTTGGTAAACTTTGCAAGATATAGTATAAGAAAGAAAATGCCACCTCAACCAAAAAAATTCATTCACTGTAGCAATTTTCCGAGGTCAAAACCCCCAGGCGCTCCACTATATTATCATTAGTTAAATAGTAGGCGAACAAAACGGCACATGTCCACGGTTGTTTATTTTGCGTTTTTTGTTGGAATCGTGTCCATTATACTAAACTTCAACTAATTTCAACCTCAGTCACTCAGTTAAAAAAGCAATAGATGTCATACTTTTTTGATAGCAAAGTTAAGTTGTTCGTGCAAAAAGGCACATGTCCTGCGAATATTTATAATTTTAAGCCAGAACAAAGCCAAAGGTCGTAGCACGGAATCTTCTGCATTAAAGAGTTTAACAATATGGCATGTGTCCATTAAAGGGTTAAACAAAAAGGCACATCTTCATTAAAGTTATAAAACAAATCACATGTCCATTTGGTTCCTGCAATGTCAATTTTTTTCTCCTGTTTTCTCTTAAAGTATTAAACTTTTTTAAAATATTTTTTTTTTTTTTGGATATTTTTTGGAACTTCAAAAAGGCACATGTCCTGCGAATATTTATATTTTTAAGCCAGAAAAAAACCAAGGAAAGGTCGTAGCACGGAGTCAGCTGCATTAAAGTGTTAAGCAATGAGGCACATCTCCATTAAAGTGTTAAACAAAAAGGCAGATGCCAAATTGGTCCCTGCAAAAGGGCACATGTCCATTTTTTTTCGCACGATTCTAACTAAAATTTTAAAATTCTTTTGATGCAGTTTTATTTAATTCATAAAATAAATCGAAACGTTTGCCCACAATTGGACTGGTCGCAAAAATTCTTCAAAGTTTTTTTGAGAACTATTTGAAATAAATCAAAGGGGGCATATATTTCGGAAATCAAGTTTGCTAGAATTAAACTAATAATAAACAATTTAGGCTAAAATTTTTCATACAGCCGTACTTTTTTCCTTAAAGCGCATTTGAAAACATGAATTGTTAAATAAAAAATCGACCAGATTAGTGCATTTTTCGCAAAGTTATGAGCTTTTGAAAAAAAAAGAAAAAAAAACGAATTTTGAAAAAAATCGAATTTCGAAAAAAATCATATTTCTAAAATGGCTGGTAAAAAAATTCATGAATGCGTTTCCTATCAGTCTCATAAAAGTAACATAAAATTTGGAAAAAATCGGAGAGGGTGACCGAATAAAGTGACCAATTTGGCATGGAATGCGCCATATGAATTGGTATGTACACCTGTCCCCCGTTTTACACGGGAGATAGTTTCCTCAGAAAACCGTGTAACTCGAAATTGAAAATATTTGTATGAAAAACCGTGTAAAACGAAAAAAGCCTAAAATGTACTTATTCAGTCAATTACTCAGCATAAACTAAAAGCAATGCACTTAGAAAAACATAAAATAACTATTTAATTCATAGAAAAACATACATTTAACCTCGAAAGTTATGTCCAAAATTATGTCTACTAAAATTTTTTGCCGATTTAAAGATAATTGCTTAGCTCCACTATTACAGATTTCAAAAATTTAGTTTACCTTGAATTTTAAATTGGTGTTAAAATTATTTATCTACAATATTTTTCCAATTAAAAGAGAATAGTCTTAGCAATGTTTTGAGGATAAACTTTAAGATTTTAGACAGTGAAACAAAATTTAAAATACAGTGTTGGAAAAAATAATAGGGACAAACGCATCAATTTATTTATTATTGAATAATTTTTTCTGCTAAAATCTGTTTTTAATGGAATTGACTGTAAAGTAACGTTATCTAACAGGACTTAATATAGCAATATTATTCAAGTATGAATGCGCACTCATTTTTCATGTAACCGCCATTGAATATCCTTTGGCTGGAAAAAATAATAGGGACAAAAGTTATTATTCAGAAAATTGAATACAGTTTTTTAAATATTGCTTACATAATTTTTATACAGTGGTCGACTTTCAATACTGAACACGAGTATGGAATCAAAAGTTGGGTGGCGCATCTAGTTTCTGAGATATAGCCATCGGAAGTCTGGGATATAGCTTTTAATGAAATCGTCATAATTTGGGAACCCCTGAATCGACTTTAAAAATATGGATGTCATATGAAAGATAATTTAATGAACCATAATATAAGCTCAGAAAAATTTGAAATTTCAGCTATAGTTTTTGAAAGTTTTCGAAATATGACAATTTATCTAAATTTCAGGTCATCTTTTTTTGAAAAACCGTTATTTTTTTGGAAAAATTTTTATTTTACAAACATTTTTATTAATATGTATATAAGAAAGCGCATTTCATGCCCTTTTAAAATTTAATTTTTATAGATTTCGATTTCCGAATTTCAATTTTGCGACCTCGTATCTTTGCCGCTCGCGCCGCCATACTGGAAAAATGGCGCCAAATATTAGTTTAATATCTCCTTTCCGACTCATTTCACGATAAAAAAATATACATAAAAAACGAAACTAGAGAAAATTGCCTACAATATATGTATTCATCTTTTTTTTGTAAAATCAATACTTTTGGCGTACGAGCGCCGCAAAGTGTACTTCCACATACGTTTTGGCCAAAACACTCATTTCCACACCACCTTGAGGTAGAGTAAGCGGTGCGTTTTTTTATCGTGGTATCCCCAGTAGGGCTAATCCACATGCAATTTACAGGGCTATTCTGGCAACTGTCTTAGAACTCACCAGAGTCACTAAGACAAAAGTCTTACTTAAGATGTTTTGGTATTCTGGCAGCTATCTTGAAAGCTCTTTTCTGTCTTTCGTAAGACAATTTTAAAGATCTGCTACGAGCAGGTCTTTAATCTATTAGTTATATTGCTAAGATTATTAGCGTAAAAAAAACTAAACAGAACTATAAGTTTTTGAGGGGTTTTTATTTGAAGTGGTAAAAACAGAAATACTTCCCTCGAGGAGGTTGATGCAGCACCCGTTGAACTTCTTATGAGGAGATAAACTAGAACACTTGTATCAGCTCGAACAACTTTATCTTATTCTAAATTCGTTCCGAAAATAAATAAAAACTTTGATAAAAAAGCTGAACATGTAGGACGTAATCGCAATGCAAAAGAGAGACAGTCTTTTTTAAGGGAAAGAAGGTATGGTATCGGCATAATGAACATGGTTGGGTTAAGGCAACCATAACAAATGCAGACGATGGGCCTAGGTCGTACTGGATACAGCTTGAAGATGGAACGGTATATAAAAGGAACTCAAAAGGGTTGGGAAAACGAACAGATGGAGATGTTTTATATAGAAGCTGGTAAATCATTTTTATAAATTGAGTAAAGAGCAGTCGTAGTCGAATGTTTGATAGAATACTACAATAACTTGAATACAAAAATTAAAATAAAAAAAAAGTCTGTAGCATCATGAAATTTTTTAAATATATTTTTGTTATTTGAATAATTTAAATTTGAAAAGTCAAAATTTGACAAGTTTGCCACGAAAGCTTTTGTGTGGGGAATTCAAAAGCTTTATCTGAAAGACTTTTGCGCTAGAATACCTAAAGTCTTAGAAAACGTCTTACAAAATATTTTCGTAAGACTTTTAGCTGTCTTTGCCAGAATAGCCCTGTTAGTATACCAAAGTTGAGCGCATTCTTCTTCGTTTCGCTGTTCTTGATGGACTAGGTGGTGCGAGTTCATCGTCTTTAGAACCGATTGAAACGTCACAAACCGAAATTTCTTCCACATCATCCGCGATGGGATTATCCTCTTGGATCTCGATATCATCATATGTTTGCTCGGAAGTACTCTCTCAACATTATATGTGAATATGAATTAATAAAAAAGAGATAAAAAAAAATTTTTGTAGTCGAATTTTTGATTTTAAAAACCGTGTAAGATCGAAAACGTGTTAAACAAGTACCGTGTAAAACGGGGGACAGGTGTATTTGTTACCTGGCAAACTAGTTTTTAGGATAAACCAGTTTTTCCTAGGCCGAACTAGTTTATTTGTATTCCTAAAAGTATGCAATTTAATATAAAATTTGGGAAAAAAATCGGAGGGGGTGACCGAAAAAGTGGCCAATTTGGTATGGAATGGTCCATATGTATTTGTATATGTTACCGGCCAAACTGGTTTTTAGGATAAACAAGTTTTTCCTAGGCCAAACTAGTTGATTTGTAAGTAAGTATGCAATTTAATATGAAGTTTGGAAAAAAATCGGAGGGGGTGACCAAATAAAGTAGCCGATTTGGTGAGGAATATATTTGTATGTGCTAATGGGAAAACTGGTTTTTAGGATAAACTAGTTTTTCCTAGGCCAAACTAGTTGATTTGTATGCCAAAAAGTGTGCAATTTATATAATAATCCAGCATATTTCTTTAATTTTTCAGCAAAAATACCGGCTCGATTGGTGCTGTATTTTTTATCATGGTCTGGATTTCTTGTTTCATTTATGATGCGAAATGATATAAACTTTGCACTTGTTGCCATGACACGCCCAACTGTCGATGATCATACGATCGTTGTTGATGAACCAATAAATATAACAGCACTGAGAGCTGTAAAAGCATTACAACATACCAATCATTCCATATTAGAAAATGACATTGCTGCCTTCGATGAAGTAACATTGCCCACAGTTGCTGCAATTGCGGAATTTCTACCGGCATCATTAGGAAATAGCAATTTAACAGATAACCTATTGAACTCATCGACGTTGAGGCCTCTAAAGGTAAGTTGTTTTTACTTTATAGCTTCATGTCATATATCATTAATTTATTTATTTTTTTTGGCAACAGGAAAACTTAGGTGACATGTATTTGTATGATTGGTCATCAACTACTAAATCTGTAATCGTTAGTTCATTTTATTGGTGCTATGTTCTCTCACAGGTAAGTGTACAATCTATCAGCACAGTTTCAGTTTTTTTGGAGTTATATAGGTTTTAACAATTAAAATGCATTCGCCACATAATTAAAAATGTCAGTCTATACTATTTATATAAAATTGTTAATATGGAAATGGTTTGTAACGCTTTGGCGCAAAATATACTGAACCGATTTTAATAGTTTATTTTTTAAAACAATATATTTGTGCTAAGGAAGGTTATTGCATACTTAATTTTTTATTTTTAAAATAAAATATCCTTTTTTTATGATTAAGTTTTGCAAAACCTCCGACTTCTGTGTTGTTATTGTTGATTTTTCTTCCTCTCATTTATACCATTTGCATTTGGCATGGAAGTTCAAAGCGCAAACTCTCTTCCAACTGATTTTTTTTGTTATTTTTGAAAAGTGTAGATTGAATGAGATGATAAGAGAGTACGCGTGCAAAGTCACGGGTACCACTAGTATTAAATAAAAATAAAGGACAGAGAATGAAATCTTAATGCAAAAGCACTGCGGATAGTGAAGACCAAGACAGTAGCAAAGTAAATAAAAATAATAAAAAAAATCAATTTTAAGTGATAAGTGAGCGTATTAAATTGCATACTTTTAGGCATACTAATCAACTACTTTGGCCTAGTTCATCCTAAAAACTAGTTTGGCCGTTAACATATACACATATACATCGGTCATTCTTTTAATAAACGCACACTTTGTTTTTTTGACGTTTTTGAACATTTTTTGAAACGAAATATCTCAAAAACTATAAGAGATAGGATGAAAAACGATTTAATCATTTTTGTTAAGAAATACTATAACTTTATAAAAAAAATTAAATAAATTTGTTAAAACATTAATTTTTTTAATTAAAAAAATGTTTGTCAAAATATTTTCAATATAACACCTTTTGTTTTCTTTTATTTTTTTATATGTTATTCCTCAATCAATCCTAAGAATGCATGTGTTTTCATATCGAAATTCCCGCCATAACTTTGGAAACTACGAATTTTTTACTGATGACGCCGCGCACCATGTTTTTTAAACATAAAATTCGACAAAAAAATTTTTTTTTGCTTTTTTTTTTGTAATGTTATTTTCAATCAATCCTAAGAATGAAACTGCATTGAATTCAAAATTCTCGCCATAGCTTTGGAAAATATGAGCTTTTTATGAAGGCGCGTTTCAGTCTAATTGTATGAATTGTATCATATCTCCCAAAATATTGTCGGGAATTTCATTTTGAATGCAGATACATTCTTAGGATAGATTGCAAATAACATTACAAAAAAAAATAAAAATAAAAAAATAAACAAAAAAAAAAATTTTATGTCGAATTTTATGTTGAAAATCGCACATGCGCGTCATCAGTAAAAAATTCGTAGTTTCCAAAGTTATGGCGGGAACTTCGATATGAAAGCACATGCATTCCTAGGATCAATTGAGGAATAACATATAAAAAAATAAAAAAAAACAAAAGGTGTTATATTGAAAATATTTTGAGAAAAATTTTTTAATTAAAAAAATTAATGTTTAAACAAATTTATTTAAATTTTTTTAAGTTTTTTTTATAAAGTTATAGTATTTCTAAAAAAAAATGATTAAATTGTTCTTCATCCTATCTCCTATAGTTTGTGAGATATTTGGTTTCAAAAAATGTTCAAAAACGTCAAAAAATACAAAGTGTGCGTTTAATAAAAGAATGACCGACATACATATATTAATAAATTTTCTTTCTTTTTTTTATAGGTTGTTGGTGGTATTGCTACACAATATTTTGGCACCAAACACGTTTTCGGTTGGTCACAATTTGCAACTGCATTTTGCAGTCTCTGCATTCCAGCTGCTTCTGATCTGCACTATTCCATCGTAATAGCGCTGCGTTCCATACAAGGTTTTGCCTCCGGGCTTACATGGCCTGCGATGTATGCAATAGTTGGTGGCTGGATTCCGCTAGCTGAACGTTCACGTTTTATGTCAAGCTTTCAAGGCTTTAGCATTGGCATTGGCTTAACATATCCATTGTGTGGTTTTCTTATTAAAAATTTGGGTTGGCGATATATTTTCTATACAACCGGTTCACTCGGTATGCTTTGGTGTTTTATGTGGTATTTTTTCGCTTTTAATACGCCCAAAGAGCATCCGCGCATTTCATCGGAAGAGTTAGAATATATTGAAATCAATGTCAGCGTTGAAATACAAGAGTCCCTTGGCATGAAAGTGCCATGGTGTAAAATATTTACATCAGCACCGGCATTAGCCATCGGCATAACAACATTTGGACGTATATGGATTCATTATATATTTATTGTATGCGGTCCGAATTTCATGAAGAACATATTAAAGTTTGACTATCAGGCGAATGGTTTTCTCTCTGGCATGCCGTTTATATGCTCGTATTTGTCATCAGTATTTTTCTGCTATGCAGCCGATAAAATAGTGCTACATCATTGGATGACACTGACTAATGTGCGAAAACTATTTACGGCTGCCTCGCAAATCATTCCGGGTCTACTGATTTATTCAATTGGCTACATCGATCAAAATATAGTGTTACTTTTGATAATATGGTTTATAGCAGTTACATTTATAACAGCGTCATATGCTGGAGCAATGGCAAATATTGTGGATATAGCACCAAATTTTGCTGGACCTGTCCTCGCCTTCTGTCAAACGATACACATGTCGGCTTCATTCATTTCACCATTGATAGCAGGATTAATTGTTACGAACGAAGTAATTACTTTATTTTTATTTAACTTGCGTTTTTAATAAAAAATGTGAATTTTCATAATCTCTTTATAGGATTCAATTGACCAGTGGCGTATTGTTTTTGGAATTTCATCAGCAGTGACAATATTAACTTATGTGGTTTTTCAAATTTACGGCACAGCCGAAATACAGAAATGGAACTATGCACAAATACGTACAGATGGTTCGTCCGAAGAAAGTCAAATACTTAAAAAGCAAACCGAAGAGCCTATTTCTGCCAAAGAAGATAATTAGTATTGAAAATGTTTACTCAATTAAATCTAATGGTATTAATGTTACCATAATTTACAAAAAAATCCAACTATGTGCTTATGTAAACAAGTATACTTAATTTTATTATTATTATTAGACAGAATTGTTTTCAAGTTTTTGAATTAAAAAAAATCTTTATAAAAACGAGTGCTAACAATAGGTATAATCGTATACAGTTGAACTTCGATTATCCGTGATGATTGAGACTCAGCTTTTCCCGGATAATGAAATATGCCGGATAATGGAAACACTATTTTATATTAGCCGTGTTTTTTAGACGCGTTTATCCGCTAAAAAAAAATTTGTATGAGAAAATTTAGTCCATATCAAATATTTCTCACAAAAAAATTTTTTAAGCGGATAACCGTGTCAAAAAAAAAACACGGCTATTATTGCTTAACAATTTTCAAAGTCGTAAATACAAAATACGTATGCAAATAATTTTATTGCTTACAGCACCGTTTTTATTTTTCCATTGCTCGTTAATCAAATCCATTTTTGTTTTAATTGTAAGAACTATTCTTGACAACATTGTACTGAAAATATGTGCACACCGATCAAATTTTACGAAAAGAATAAAACTAGAAGCGGCGAGAGTTAATAAGCATGAACAAAATGGGATTCCCCGTATTATATCATCTTTCTCCATTTTACTGTGTGTGACGTATTGAAAACGAACAATAACACAGAGAATTAAGCAGTTATAGGACCCATACACGTACAGTTTTTCATACTGTCTACCGTACGACCGAGTCGTACGTTCGCGTCATATGGTAGGATTTTTTCGTACGACTTGCCCTCAGACGTTCAGATTTTTCATCAGATTTTGACAGGTCTGATGAAAAATCTGAACGTGTGTGGGCCCTATTAGACTTTTCTTATCACGCATAATAGAGTCAATCGCGGTTCATAGAAGCAAAATGAGCAACATAGAAATTTTATAAAAATTCCCGGATAACACAGCTCAACAAAATTAACTTTTTTTTTGTTGCCCTGGATGTCTGCGGTTTTCTATAGTTTCAGGTACCCAGTTTACGAATATATTCATGAAAGTACTGAATTGGCTCTAGTTTTTAAGATATTGATGGATTTATCTATATATAAATGAAGCAAAATCGGGTTAGTTACACTCTGTATAACTCAAGAACCGCTGGACCGATTTTAATAATCTTTAATTTGTTGGATTTGCCCTCACCCCAAAAATAACATCGGCTATAAAAATTCTATTTAGGGTGCATATTTAGGGTGGTTCTCATACAAAAATATTTTTAAAATAGCATTTTCTCAAGGACCACGTAATCGACTCACACCGAATTTACACCACGTTTGACGGTGAACGAGGGCAAAACAAAGTATATGCTGTTCACAAGCAGGGAGACGCGGCGCATTGGATCCAACATTGCTGCGAACAGCTATACTTTCGAAGTTGTCAAGGAATTCACCTATCTTGGCACCGCCGTGAACACTCAAAACGATATCAGCTTGGAGATAAAGCGAAGACTCACTCTTGCTAATAGGTGTTACTACGGTCTCAGTAAGCAATTGAGTAGTAGAGACCTCTCTCGCCCGACAAAACTGACACTCTACAAGACGCTCATCTTACCCGTGCTACTCTTCGGTGCAGAAGCATGGGTTGTGTCGCAGACCGATGCAGCCACACTTGGGGTGTTTGAGAGAAAAATTCTTCGCAAAATCTTCGGTCCTGTTCGCGTCGGCGACGACTACCGTATTCGAATGAACCATGAACTGTACGAGCTCTACGATGACATCGACATAGTCAAGCGCATCACTATCCAACGTCTGCGCTGGCTGGGCCATGTTGTGCGTATGGACGAAGAAGCTCCGGCGAAAAAGGTGTTTGATGCGGAAGCCGCTGGGCGACGACGGAGAGGAAGACCATGCCTCCGATGGAAAGACCAAGCCGAGGAAACCCTATCCACGCTTGGTGTGACTGATTGGGGAAGTCGCGCGCGAAGCAGAGGCGCCTGGAGAGAGCTTTTGAGGTCGGCCGTAACCCAATAACGGGTTGTTATGGCCACCCAAGTAAGTAAGTAAGTCTCATACAAAAATATTTTTAAAATAGCATTTTCTCAAGGACCACGTAATCGATTCACACCGAATTTACACCACGTACCTTTTATATCAAGTGCCATAGCTTAGGCTATAAAACTTTTATTTCGGGTGCATATTGAGTTTGATTCTCATACAAAAATTTTTTTTAAATGATATTTTCACAAAGACCACGAGATCGATTCACATGAAAATTACACCACGTGTCTTTTATATCAAGATACATACCTTAGGCTATACAATATTTATTTAGGGTGCATATTTATGGTTCTTCTCATACAAAAATATTTTTGGTTTGGAGATAGATTGAACCCTAAGGAAAGAATAGAGATGGCAACATGATCTTTATTTTTTTAAGTATTCTATATAAAAATTTTATAGCTTAAGTTATGCTTCTTGATATAAAAGGCACGCAGTGTAAATTTCATGTGAATCGATTGCGTGGTATTTGTGAAAATTGAAAATTGTATAGCCTAATCTATGGCACTTGATATGAAAGCTACGTGGTGTAAATTCGGTGTGAATCGATTACGTGGTCTTTGTGAAAATGCTATTTTTAAAATATTTTTGTGTAAGGGCCACCCTAAATATGCACCTTAGAGCCGGAGACAAATCCAAAAAATTAAAGATCATTAAAATCGGTCCAGCGGTTCTTGAGTTATACAGAGTGTAACTAACCCGACTTTGCTACAATTGTATATAGATAAATCCATCAATATCTTAAAAACTAGAGCCAATTCAGTACTTTCATGAATATATTCGTAAACTGGGTACCTGAAACTATAGAAATCCGCAGAGACATCCAGGTCAACAAAACCACTGTTGACCAGTGTAATAGATATTCCCGTATAATAGATAGTACCTGGAAACCGATCATTGATCGGTCAATAATTTGAATTAAAACTTAGGCTATAGTTCTTTATTTACTATAAAAAAATATTTATATTTTCCTACATTTCGTTACATTCTATTGGCATTATTCTATTTTCACTCCCCTCGGTGACTCCAAGTCACCCAAAGTGACTCAGGGTGAACCGCCTCGATGAGTAGTTAGTTATGGAGTAATTACCTCCGGGATAGGCCGAAGAACAAGGAAAATATCCTTCAGCAATAAAATCCAAAAAATCGCACGCACCGCAAAACGTTATTAGGTGCACAAAGTTTTTACACCAACGTGGCCAATAGGTGTTATAGAGCAATTCTACAAAAATCGCACGCAAACCGCAATATCGCGATTTTCACTCATCTCTGTGACTCCAAGTAACCCAAAGTGACTCGGAGTGAACCACCTCGATGAGTAGTCACTTATGGAGTGATTACCTCCGGGACACTCCAAAGAACAAGGAATATATCCTTACAGTAATAAAATCAAAAAATCGCACGCACCGCAAAACATAATTAGATGCGCTAAGAGTTTGTACCAACGTGGCCCATAGGTGTTATAGACCAATTCTACAAAAATCGCACGCAAATCACAAAATCGCGACTTTCACTCACCTCGGTGACTCCAAGTGACCCAAAGTGACTCGGAGTGAACCGCCTCGATAAGTAGTCACTTATGGAGTGACTATCTCCGGGATACTCCAAAGAACAAGGAAAATATACTTGCAGCAATAATTATCAAAAAATCGCACGCATCGCAAAACATAATTAGGTGCGATAAGAGTTTGCACCAACGTGGCCTATAGGTGTTATAGACCAATTCTACCAAAATCGCACACAAACCACAAAATTGCGATTTTCACTCACCTCGGTGACTCCAAGTGACCCAAAGTGACTCGGAGTGAACCGCCTCGATAAGTAGTCACTTATGGAGTGACTACTTCCGGGATACTCTAAAGGACAAGGAAAATATCCTTACAGCAATAATATCCAAAAAATCGCACGCACCGCAAAACGTTATTAGGTGCGCAAAGTTTTTACACCAACGTGGCCAATATGTGTTATAGTGCAATTCTACAAAAATCACACGCAAACCACAAAATTGCGATTTTCACTCACCTCGGTGACTCCAAGTGACCCAAAGTGACTCGGAGTGAACCGCCTCGATAAGTACTCACTTATGGAGTGACTACTTCCGGGATACTCCAAAGGACAAGGAAAATATCCTTACAGCAATAATATCCAAAAAATCGCACGCATCGCAAAACATAATTAGGTGCGATAAGAGTTTGCACCAACGTGACCTATAGGTGTTATAGACCAATTCTACAAAAATCGCACGCAAACCACAAAATCGCGATTTTCTCTCATCTCGGTGACTCCAAGTGTCCCAAAGTGACTCGGAGTGAACCGCCTCGATGAGTAGTCACTTTTGGAGTGACTACTTCCGGGATACTCCAAAGGACAAGGAAAATTTCCTTACAGCAACAAATTCCGCAAATCGCTCAGGACGCACTAAGTGGTCAAATATTAAAAATGGCCACTACAATATTAACACTACACCACTGTAATTAAAAGTCTATTGGAACAAAAAATTTTTTTTATTATTCGTGCTTTCTCTATCGATTTAAAAAAATTACTCCCATAGTACACTAAATAACATTTAACGTTTTTCGTACGTATGGGAGGTGCCACGCCCACTTACGCAATCCCGTTGAAATCCATATAATTTCAAAGCTTATAGTAATCGACACCTCTACACCAAATTCAAAGAAAATACCTCCCATAGTACAATAAATATAACATTTAACTTGTTTTGCTTGTATGGAAGGTGCCACGCCCATTGGTACTATTGCACCCATTTTTCGTCTTGAGGTACCTTATAGCAAGTATATCCACCATATGAAATTTCAGAACGATTGTGTTGTTAATTCTCTTATTATAATGTTTATAAATATTGTGGGCTGTGCCACTTTCAACGAATTTTGCCAGTATAGTGACATAGCATGTTATGATGACTGCTTTTAGTGGTATTATCTATGAAATTTTTATGAAAATCGTAAGTGCCGTTTTTGAGTAATATTGAATCAAAATTTTCAATTATTGACCTAAGCTGCGGCCGTAGGCCGCCCACTTACCCTTACTCTTATGTAAAATTACTGTGGCTAGTAAACCAGGTGTTAGACATACTATCACGGCCCGCTTGAAAAAAATTTAATGAAAGGTACGAGGACGACGGAGTTTTTTATTTGATACTTTTTGGGACATCATCAGAAGTCAAACCGCGCAAAAAGCAAATACGTAACACGATATTTTTTTTAATACGGCCATTTTTACGATCTTTTAACGAAATTCTGAGATTTTCATATTCTTTCGCTTTATATATATATACATATACACATGTGTGTATACACACACACACACACTCACACACATACATACACACACACACATACATTATATTTATGCAAAGTGTCCAAATTTGCCCGTTATGGTATGGGGATTCATACTCGTATCATAGGAAGACGTTGGTGAATTGAGTTTTTATCGATGTTATGACAAAGAAGTAATACTTAAAAACTCTTTAAAATGAATTGAAAAAAAAGGCTCAGAATTTCGGCTTCACTGACACTCAAAAGGCCGAAAATTTATGATAAAAATCGTATCAGGATATTGATCCTAAGCCGAAATCACTCTTGTGCAGGTTCTGGGTGCTGTATAATTGCAGTAAAGTGATGAGCATATCAGCCTAAGGCCCCAATATGATGAACCCAATTGAAATTTAATGGGCCCACTTAAAAAAAAAGTCCCAAAACCGGCTCCAACAAATAAAAACGCTCAAATAAGAGTTATTAAGGAGGAGTCGACGAAAAGATACCGGAAGGACACGATTTACAAAAACTTATTGCGCCTATTCCAAGAAAGCTACAAGCCGTGATTGGTATTCGTGGTGAAAATAGCAATTATTGAACTTTTTTTAGTCTGCAGTGTATTTTCTTGGCATGGTGTAGGCCCGCTAATAAAAATCAATGACCAAGTGGACAAGTTCTAATGTTTGGGGCACATTGACAAACCATATGGAACCATATGCACTCCATTTCATGCCAATTAAGTGGAAATTTTAGCAGTATAATGGCACTAAACACTCCTCCAAAGTAGTAAAGAATGGGTTTTGTGCGGAAAAGATCGCTTTTTGGATTTTCCAGCTCGGAGCCCTAACTTAAATCCAATAGAGAACCTGTAGAACGTGGTCAAGGTTGAAATTGTAAAAAAAAAAATAGTAAAAATATGGACGGTCTTTGGTCTGCGGCACAGAAAGATTGGTATGCCATATCCAAAACAAAATGCGGAAAAGTGTTGTGAGTGTGGGTCGCACGTGTGAAGCTGTCATCAAAAACAGAGGCTACAACACAAGATCTTAATGATCTAAATGTTTTTGCATACCAAAAAGTCAAAAAATGCAATTTGAACACGATATTTTCTCTTTTTTTCCAAATTGTGCCATTTATGTGTCCCGCTCATTTCATCGGTATTTTTACATGTTGATAAATTTTTTTTTTTTGGTAATGGATTACAACTGAAGTTTGTATTATTATTAAATATGAAGGATATATCTTTTCCAAAATCCAAACACTTGTTGTTTGTTAATATTATTTACGATACTGTAGCATAACAAAGAAAATATAAACAAATGTGCCATTTATATATCCACAGCTGTATATATAAATATTTATGTATTTGTGTGAGTGTGTGTGTGTATACATGTTTGTATGTATATGTATATATATATAGGGTGTTTTTTTTAGAGGTATAGAACTTTAAAATGGAATAAAACAAAGATGCATTTTTTAAATAGACATGAAAATTACTTTATTCGAAAGATAATCTTCTGGCATTATAATTTAAATATGACTTCTGGCATATGAACGCCACGGCTAGCTCGGACGTAGTCTAAAATGGAGGTCCAATTTTCAAGGTATATCGCGAATTACGCGAGTAATGTTGGCTTCGAAGTATTGAATCGTAGCTGGCTTATCGACGCATACTTTTGGCTTCACATAACCCCAAAAAAAAAAATTAAGGTGTGATATCACAAGATCTAGGCGGCCTTCTTGACTTCATAATTGCAAAAATCATGTGAATTTTGAGTGAAAATAAAGTTGAAATTTTAGTGACTATAATAAATTTGCACAATTTGGACGCGTTGTTCATGCTTCAACCTGTTCATGATGAAATGGCAAACCAAACTGAATATAAATGACATTAGAGTTGCCAGATTTGACCACAAAATCCCAGTTTTATCTCTATTCGAAAAACAAACCTCTAAAAAAAACACCCTTTATGAACTACACAGCACTGCACTACAAAACAGCAAGCATCCCTGACTATTTGATCAAAATAATTTGCCTATGTATGTATGTAGAATCTTATAGGACCCATACACGTTCAGTTTTTCATCAGACCTGTCATAATCTGATGAAAAATCCTGTCAAAATCTGAACGTGTGAGGGCAAGTCGTACGAAAAAACAGAAGTCGGATGAACGGTCGGATGAAAATCAAGATAGTTTGATTTTTGCACAAGGTGAGCGAAAAATCTGAACGTGTGAGGGGTAGTCGTACGAATTCATGCTTGCTTTCACTCTTCATTTGCATTTTGTCTATTGAGAAGCAATCATCATAGCAATTGCATTTGAAAACGGCTGCAGAGATTTTAATGCTACTTGAGGATTTGGTACACATATGTATAAACAAAATTAATGGTGGCCAAGTTTTTGGAAGCGATAAAATATTTTAAATTTTTTTTTAGCTATTTTATAGCTATTATACCTTTAAAGCAATCGGCTCTCTACATATCAGCATTAAGAAAAAATAGAAAGGACACACACATTTTTTTAGGAAAATAAAAAGAAAATTCGATGGAAAAGATTTTTAAATTTTCAAAACATTTTCTTTAATAGTGCTGAAATATGACACAATTTATACGTATGCATAGATTTAGCATGCGTAGGTATTTTCGTTGTTCCGTTCCGTGGACAATAGCAACAGGTAGCAAGCCATGTGCATTAATTCAATAAAACAATGCATGGGTTTTCACCCTTTGGATTTTATGACTACCGGCATCGCAAAGAGTGGTGACTTAACAAAGAAGCTTGAAGCCATAAGTAGCACTGATTGTGCCGTTTTAATATGTTAATATGTTTATGACTGTCTGCCTTTGATTGACATTTTATTTCATCAATACAAAAACAAGAAGCGCAAGCGAGCTCATTTCGTTCCTTACTCTGTGAAAACTGTTGGCATACTAAAGTCGGATGAAAAGTAGTACGAAAAAATCCTAGCGTGTGAGGCGAATGTACGATTCGGTCGGACGGTAGACAGTATGAAAAATCTGAACGTGTAAGGGCCCTATTAAATGGCCAACTAAACTATGCAGTGTTGCATGCATGCATGCCGTAACCTACTGTCAAATCCGAACGAAAAGTCTGTCAAGTGCATAACGAACTCAGAGAAGACTTTTTAGTGGCTATGTTGTACTTACATGAACTTTAGAAACAATGTAGCCACTGTTGCAAACCTATGGAATATTCCCACAATTGCATAAATTTTATTTGTAATATTTCCTAAATAAATCGAATCTATTCACAAAATGTTATTAAATGACATTAATTATGATACTTAAAACGATAAATATGCAAACCTAGGATCATTTTATAAATTTTAAGAAATAAAAATAAACCAAAATAGTTCACTTCGTACCATTCGCGCGGCTTGTTGAGAAAAGTATTGGCAAATGCAGATGTGGCATCACTGAATTTTCAATCAAATTGTTGTATGTATTGTGTGTGTATATTAAATTGCAAATTTCTGCAACTGCACTACAATCCTTCTTTTACAGTTCGATTATATTAAAATACGTCTATTTTATTGCATAAACATTTCTTTTTTCCCCATTTTATATTTATTTAAAAATAAAGGCAGTTTCCATTTCTGGATCCATTGCAAATACATTTTTTTGTAAACATTCATAGACAACTGATTCCGTACAGAAAGTGCGATCAGTTTCGTTCTTTCCTTAAGGAAATGACATTTGTGGAAATTGAGCGAAACTTTTTGTTAAGTACGTTGTAGTTTTATTATAGGATTTGTGTGTATTCGCACAGTTGCATAAGCTGACTGCAGTCAAAACATGCATGGTTTAGTTGGGCCTTTAATGTGCACAAATGCATTCATACCAGTGTTGCCAGGGCATGTGAAGCTTATTCCCCACAGTGCGTCGAAATATTCCCCGATTTCCGGAACGATTCCCCACACGTTTCTACTGAACTAATAAAACATTTATAGAAAATTTAACTTCATTTTAGTAAACGAACGATCCTGTATTGCACCCACCATATAATTACATCCGAGCTATTGTTTTTATGTCGTAATTTCCTTATTGAATTGTATTTGTCAACAATAAATACAAATGAAAAATAGAAATAATGAAAACATGTTCAGTAATTTAAAGGAGAAAGAAGATGAGGCAGCCTTAGCGACAGCAGTTCCATCGACAGTGACATTTTACAAAAAGTTTAGGCTTTTAAAAAAAAATTGGTCAAAATTTCAGAAAAATCATGAAATCTCCTAAATTATAGGTTAAATTTCAAAACTTTGCGTACTATTATTGTAGGCCATTAAATTATCCCATATTTTTGATATCCATTCAGGGGTTCCCAGTTTATAATCTTTTTTACAAAAGCTATATCCGCAACTTCCGATGGCTATATCTCTGAAATTAGATCCGAGTGATACTCAATATTGCAGCTTATTAAATTGGCCTTCATATGACGCCCATTTATAGGGCCTAAAACAGGGGTTCCCAGCTTATAGCGATTTTTAGAACAGATATATTATCCAATATCTTCGACAACAAAGTGCCTACTGTGTTCACTTTATTCGATATTTTTTGTAGTAGAAACTGGCTTCTATGCAATAAACAGTTTTTAGAAATTCATTCAAAATTCCCCACAAAATTAGTAAATTTCCCGTATCCCCAATCGTATTCGAATTCCCCACAAATTGGGGAATTCCCCACCACCTGGCATCACTGATACATACAAAGTTATGGAAAACTCAAATAAAATGAATTGTGAATCAACACTAAGCATCAAACGTGTGAAACAAATGAAAACACTGCTCACTCAAAGCCAAAGAATATCATATTTATACGAATTGAAGATATGTGCCATTATTTTGTGCTTTTTTACTGATTGCAACTAAGGATTCTTTTTTTTTTTTTGTTAATTTGTTTAATATATATACAAAAAATCAATCGATATTGTTGTTTTTGGCCCTCAGTGAAATTGTGTTATGATAATTTGGTTCCCCGCCTATAAAATGTGTGCACTCCTGGTGTACAGTGTGCATATGATAGGCCATCTGTCACATAAAACTCTGATAAAAGAGTTAGCAGGACTTCGATAAGTCTGAAATTTTAATTAAAAACTATTTTTACACATATATAATATATTATTTTAGCATCGTTACTTAAAATGACAATCTTATATTGCAATGAACGACATATTTTTTCTCAATTTTCCTCTTTAACTTTTGGAAAGTAATTGTACGCATTATTATGGTCGTGGTTATATTTATCGGTAGTGATGGATAGATGTTATTAACCTTGAATATATGTTTGCATTAATGCAATTAATCTAA
Organism: Meiosimyza platycephala; assembly: GCA_963662105.1. Taxonomy (NCBI): domain Eukaryota; kingdom Metazoa; phylum Arthropoda; class Insecta; order Diptera; family Lauxaniidae; genus Meiosimyza; species Meiosimyza platycephala. The sequence goes on from OY759212.1 coordinate 8,953,857, forward strand.
TTAAATTAAATTAATTTAAGGAGTAAGTGTTAAGTTACTTATTAATAATTTTTTAATTCCCCATGTTTTTCACAAATCCCCCAAATAATGACCAAAATTGAGAGTAAATTTCAATAAAATTTATTTTCCAACATACGGTAGCTTTGTCTTTAGCGAGTTTTGACAATCAATACGTGAGAGTGAAAAATTGTGGCGCAAAAGACTTTCATTTCTTTTGATATTCTTTGCTCAAAGCGAATGCTGCCGTGCAATAGGTTATTGCATTGCGGTTGCTTGCCTTTGTTTTCTTTAAAGGCAACGAACCCACTTTTTCAAATAAATTCCCCTGTTTTGTATAAATTTCCGTGGTAATATTTTTCATGATCATTGTTTCGATTGAGCAGGTGGCAACGCCAATTAGCTGACATCAGCTGTTTTAATTAAATGTGTAAAGTTCGGGTTAATTTCTTCAAATTCACTTTATCGTATTCTTTATTAATATTAATAAAACATCGTACATAAATGCATAAAAACTGTTAAATTGATGTTTTCGTAAGTTTAATGCAATAAATTTAGTAAAATGTTTAAGTTAAATTGCAAGGAAATGCAAATGCAAATGATTGCACCGCCGTCGACAGAGTATGACAATGCAAATTTGAAGAGGTAACGGTAGTGCATGACAGTTGTTGCTAAACTTCAATCTCCTCGGCTGTTTCTTTCAAAATATTTTGCAGTGGCTTCAAAACGCTTCGCACAGACCAGTGCAATGACAGAAAATCTACCATGGGGTAAGTGTTTGTGTGTTCATATACAGGGTGTTCGTCTAAAAGACATACACTACCTTTGTTTGATTATAAATTTTGATTAAATGTCATAGGCTATAAAAATTTTATTAAGGGTGCATATTTAGTGAGGCCCTTCGTCCTACACAAATATTTTTTAAATATAATTTTCACGAAGGGCTGGTTTCACAGTGTTTAGTTAACCAATTAGTTAATTTAATTAACGTTACAGAAATCTTATAAGATTTATGGGGAAAAAAGAAACATTTTTTATAACGTCATCTCATTTTGTATTATATGATAATGATTTTGTATTATATTAAATGCATGTATGCTATTTATTGTAAGTCTAGTCTGAATGTTAGGTTTGTGAATTAAGGTAGTAGTGATTGTGAATATCTGAATGTAGAAATTTCTGATGGTAGCGTCAAAGTTTTAATTTCTTGTGTGTATAGTCCTCTCAGGGGTCTTAGTCTTGAACCCTTTTTCACTGATCTCAGCAGTAGGCTTATAAGCTTTGATTTTCTTGTGATGTGCGGTGATTTTAATGTTAATTTATTACAGAACGATAGTGTTACCGAAAACTTTCGTGATAACTTCCACTCATGTGGATTAAAATTAATCAACTCTTTATTACCTACTCGTTTTTGTACGGATTGTGAGCCTAGCCTCTTGGATGTTTTCCTTGTGTCTGATATATCTCTTCTTTTGAAATTTGACCAAATAACTTTTTTATCTGATCATGACCTTATTTTCTGTTGCCTAAATATTAATCTGGGTCGATTTGTGCCTCCAGTAACCTTTTCATACTATGATTACAAGTAAATTAAGTTAAATGCATTGAGTGATGAGTTGCATAGCATGTGCTAGAACGACTGTTGGTATAGTGATTCAGTTGATGAAAAACTAAATTTATTTATGTCTAAGGTGAATTGTGCTTTTAGCCGTCATGTGCCCCTTCGTACAGCTAATGTTATTAATTGCAGTTGCCCTTGGCTTACGAGCCGTGCACTGGCTGCTATTAGGAAAAGAAATAAGTTTCAATCTAAGTGGAAATTTAATCGCACTGATGCAAATTAGCAAGCCTTCAGAAGGGCACGCAATGTGGCAACTTTCTTACTAAGGCAAGAGAAAAGGAACTTTTTCGCTTCCAAACTTAATCCTAATCTTTCCTCTAAGCAATTATGGCATAACATTCGGAAATATAGGGTGTTCAACAAAGACAGTAACGTATGCAACTTAAATCCTGGCCAACTAAATGATTATTTTCTGCAGTTCAAATCTTACAGGGTTGGTTTCCAATATTGTATTACCTGAACTTGAAATTGGTTCGCCCAATGTCCTTTTTAATTTTTCAGCTGTTAGTGAGCATGATGTAGCTAAGTGTGTATGGAAGACAAGCTCTAATGCTGTTGGGTTTGATGGAATATCCATTTTATTCATTAAGCTAATTTTGCCGCATATATTATCGCCGCTAACACACATTATTAATCACTGCCTTACCTGCTCCCGTTTTCCGAATGTGTGGAAAGTTGCTACTATCATCCCTCTTGCTAAGACTACCACTGCGTCCTTACCCAGTGACTTTAGACCAATAAGTATATTGCCTGCCCTAGGAAAGGTATGTGAGAGAATTATGTACGAACAAAATACGCTTCACCTCAATAGACACTCTTTACTATCGCCACTGCAGTCAGGTTTTCGAATTGGACATAGCTGCTCGACTGCTGTGATGAAAGTTACTGATGACATTCTTATTGACTTTGACCAAAATCGTTTAACATTGCTTTGTTTGCTGGACTTTTCGAAAGCCTTCGACTCTGTTAATCATGCTCTACTTTGCAGTAAGTTGAAATATTTTTTCAAATTTAGTGATAGTGCGGTAAAGTTAGTGGCCAGTTATCTCGGGGGTAGATTACAGCGGTTTAAAGTGGGTAATTCTTTTTCTTCTTTTAAATCAATTTATGTAGGTGTCCCTCAGGGTTCAATCTTAGGTCCATTATTATTTACTATGTTTATAAATGATATATTTTTAGTTTGCAAACACGCCACTGTTCACGCCTATGCTGATGATATTCAGCTTTACCTTTCTCGACCGATTGGACTTATTGAAGACTTGACCTATAGACTTAATGCTGACTTATTTTCTTTAAACTCATGGGCTGAGGACAATTTACTATATATCAATCCTAATAAATCTAAAGTGTTGCCAGTCGCTAGGAGTGATCTCAGTTTGGAGGGGGTTCTGCCTTTGTTCATTGGCTCATATCAGTTAGATTTTGTGACTAAGGTTAAAAATCTTGGCTTTATATTAAACTCAAAGTTTAGTGGTACTGACCATGTTAATAGCATTGTTGGAAAGATTTATGGTACCTTAAGACACTTACGCACCTCTACGTCTTTTACTCCTGTAGAAACTCGACGTAGGCTTGTTATGCAATTAATTATCCCACACATTACTTACTTTACTGCAGTTTTCAGCAAACTTGATTCCCAATCTCAGCATAAGCTTAGTGTTGCATTTAACAATGCAGCTAGATACGTTTATGGAATACGACCCTTTGACCACATCTCTGAGATAAGTAGAGGCATTCTTGGCTGTAGCTTAATGGAGTACCTTGATATACGTAATCTTCTATTTTTGCACAAACTTATTCTTTTGCAAACTCCTGAGTATCTATACTCAGGAGTTTTGCCTGTCTACAAGAACTTATGACCTAATTGTCCCCAGGTACAGCTACCTCAATAGAATAGATAGGAATAGATTGCCATCTGCTTTAAAGCGAATTGTTGCGGTAAGAAGCTTCAAATGTGCAATTTTTAATTATTTTCGAGACAATTTTTAATAGGATTTAACTTTTAAACTTTACTTTTTTTAATAATTTTTCCTCTCTTTCTTTTGTTTTTTACTACTGTCTTCTTACTATTTCTTAATTTTATAAAATCAATAAATTTTAGTATTAAAATTAAAATCGTAATTTGTAAAAATTCTTTTCTTATGATGTATGTTTATTTCTCCATTTTTCGATATAAGTAGCATAGTTTTTATTTTTACTCAATTTTTAATAATTTTTTGTATTAATATTTATTTATTATTTTTTAATTAGTTCCATTTGTTTCCAACTTTTGAATGTACTATAAAAGACTAAGTCTCATTGTGCAATGAACTGAAATAAAATTAAATTTTCGGGACTGTGAATTATTGTTTCATTACCCGCGTCATCAGTTGCGTTGACATTCAATATGCAGTTATTTTTTGTAACGAGTGAAAACTTTCGTTCAGCTGCTATCGTCTTGTCGCGTTTATTTTGGTTAAGGCTTTTAGCGTTTCACGGTACAAAATTTGCGATGATTGTAAAGGATTTTGTAATTGATTTTGACATTAGCCGTGTTTTATTCGTTTTGGTTAAACCAAAATTCCATACAATTGAACAAGCTGCTTGGCCCACACGCTCCAACGCACGTTGACAAAAAAGCACGTTAATCGTGTGGCCAGTTTGTTGAATACTGAAGTATGTGTTAGCTAAGGCGCGTTGAAAAAACGCCCGTCTGGCCGTAGCTTTAAAAGGACAACAAAAGCGCAAACTATATTATTTTTCACTTGATTTTAATAATTTTTAGAACTTATCTAAATCAGGGTTCGGAAATATTCATTCATGAGCGCTCGGGAATACGAACGTGTACTTTTTAATTTTTCCTGTATCCTTCATATTCATGTGTGATAAGATGCGAATATTTGCATTCGAACGCGCACATGAAGGGTTGGAAATTTGTTTGTCATCTTCCGTAAACAAATGTTTGTATCCGTTTCTTTTCACTAGTCTACATTCATGAACGAGTGGAAGCAACAATTTTTCTATAGTTCTTACATGAATTCTGCGATGTTAGCATGCGTTCATAAATGAGCGTGAATACTGCGAGATGATGAAGGATGATTCATTTATTAAAAATTTTGTTTTCCCATTCCAATTTTTTTTAAACATCTTACATGTGAAGAAGCAAACCGAAAATTTTATAGCGTTTGCTAAAATAGTGAGCTATACCTGTAAATCAGAGCTTGAAATAAACTTTTTAAAAATATTTTATTTTATAAAATATATTTGGCTGGCTCTAGGTCATCAAAAATTTTTATAAAACACCAAAAATGAATTTTTAAAAATTTTGTTTTTGAGTTATATTTTATTTTTTCTTCAATATTTTGAGTTGATTGTGAAACTCATCATTAGGAAGCTGAATACAATAAAAACCAATAAAAATATTTAAATTAACAAATAGTCACACAATATTTAACAATTTAAAAAATTAATTCTTACATTTAAATTTTAATAATAATAAGACATTAATAAAATGAAAATCAATTTACAGGAAAACGATTTTCCGATAAGATCCATAAATAGAATCATGAAAGAGTGCAATATTAAACCAACTTCACATACTAAAACACCAGCAATAATCAAACCCTATAAATCTGTGATATACGTACCTGAGTTCGCTGAAAGATTCGCTGCATCTGACATTTTTGTCAATAAATAGTTGTCGTTCACTTAGAACTTTTTACACCAAAAAATATGAAATTAGAAAAAATTTTAAAAAAGGTTAGAGTTAAAAAAATATCTTGACATACGACACCGTCCATTGACTGTATTTCAATGATTCACATGAACTGATACACATGTAATTTTATTACGCATAACAGGTGGGCTGAAAAGTTCGTAGGCTTACATAGTAAAACATTTTTTTTTGATAAAATTCTATTTTTTTCTTCAATATAGTTGACTTCGAGGGCGATACATCGATTATAGCGATCATATAATTTTTCGATACCATTTTTATAGTACGATTTCTCTTTAGCCTCAAAATAGGTCTCAGCTTCAGCGATTACCTCTTCATTAGTCTTAAATTTCTTTTCAGTAAGCTTTATTTTGAGGTTCGAAAACAGGAAAAAGTCACTGGGGGCCAGATCTGGAGAATACGGTGGATGGGGAAGCAACTCGTTTTCTAATTCATGCAATTTTACCATCGTTTTCATTGATTTGTGAAACTGTGCATTGTTTTGATGAAAAAACACTTTTTTCATCATCAAATGGGGCCGTTTTTTCTTGATTTCATCCTTCAAACGCTCCAACAATGCTATGTAATAATCGCAGCTGATGGTCTGGTCCTTTTCGAGGTAATCGATGAATATAATATTTTGAGCATTCCAGAATACTGATGCCATAACCTTGCCAGCCGACTATTGCGTCTTTCCACGCTTTGAATTCGGTGAATAACGTGCAGTCCACTCGCCTGACTGTCGATTGGACTCTGAAGTGTAATGATGGAGCCATGTTTCATCTATTGTGATATATCGACGGAAAAATTTACCCTTACTACGGTTGAATATCGCTTAACATTGCTCCGAATCATCTCAACGTTGTTACCTTTGAGTGAATGTGAGCACCCATTTTGCACACAGCTTTCGCATGTCCAAATATTCATGCACGATATGTCCAACACGTTTCTTTGAAATCTCTAGAGTCTCAGCTATCTCGATCATCTTCACGTTACGATCATTCAAAATTATTTTGTGGACTTTTTTTATGTTTTCGTCGGTAACAGCCTCTTTGGGGAGTCCACTGCATGCATCGTCTTCTATGCTCATTTCGCTTCTTTTAAATTTTGAAAATCAATTTTTAATGGTTGCCAAGCCTTTGCTTCAGCAGTATTTTTTTCGCCAAAAAGCATTGCTTCATTAATACACGAAATTCTTCTTTATCAATTTTTTTCACAATATCAAAAGTTGCTTCACTCACAATGCTACTATATCCCACGAACCAATTGTCCGGCAGCTGTCAAATTTATACACGGGTCTTTTGAAGGTTGGTACGAACTATAAATCATATGGACTTAAGTCTAGTAACGCAATTTCTGTGTCAGCCTACGAACTTTTTAGCCCACCTGTTATATAATATATAGGATGGGAAATCACCTTTTTTTTGAAGTGTTTCAGTTTTTTTTCAGATATGATAAGTATGTACCTACATTAAATTTTTTCTTTTTGTTTTTTTTTAAGGTGCTGTTGTCTTTAAAGTAAGTTTACGGTATGAAGAAAAATTTGACGAAAATTCAGCTCTCTAGCTTGAAAAACTATATTTATAAAATTTAAAAATTTTAATTTAATTTTAATTTTAATTTAAAAAATTATATTTATTAAAAAGGTATCTGAATGAATAGTTGATTAATAATGTTGAGCTGCTGAGGGTTGTTTTTCGAAGTAGTTTTTTGCGCTGAATCTGAATCTGGCATCAGAATTGACCCATTAGTTAGGTGTAGAATCAAAGATTGAATGAAAAAAATCTACTGGTAAAGCCTTTGATTTAATGACGGTTAGGCGATTAGTAAAGCCTGTATTACATGGCGAGCGAAACCGAATGTGGTGCAGGTTTGAATGTTGGTTAAACAAGAAAGAGGAAGCACTTGAAAACTCGTGCCCCCTCAATCAAAAATTCTAGATCCGCCACTGCTTACGAACAGTTAAATTTAACATTATTTCGCTTCATGAATTTAGAAAACTTCGAGATGCAATTGATGGATTTTCAATCTACATACATAGTTCGATATGGAAACAAAAATTCATAGATTTAAGAATCATTTTAGAAGAAATCGAAAAAGATAGATTAATTGGAGCGGTCCAGAGAAATACTGAATATGAAATACTAACAACTTGGAAATCTATTCCAGATAATTTTTCATGCCTTAAAAAATAGCAATGGCTAACAATATTTTCATCGACTTATTCTTGTGAAACATTGTTTTCTTCAATGAATTTGATTAAATCAGACATGAGAAATAGACTAACAGACGATAGCAGTACCTCTTGTATTTTATTAAAAGCTACGAGTTATGAGCGAAATATAAAATATTTATCATTCAGCATACAACAACAGAAATCTCATTAATAATGACATTTTAAGTTTTTTTTTGCAAATACATACTTAGATCTTTAATTACATAAGTGATTTAGATGATATCGGTGAACAAACAACCTAGTAGTTTATGTATAAAAATTAAATTTAGCAGTGTACTTGTGGCCACGAAAAAATAGAAATCGGTGAAAAACTTCAAATATTATTTCGTTTACGTAAAGCAAAAAAAAAATTGATTGTAAAATCAATCGGTCCCAACGACCGATTGAATGAATAATTCCAAGTCCATATTTTCTTAATAAATTAATTTTTTCGACAATTTGTTGAGTTTAATCTCTATATTTTTTGCTGTTTTAGTATTATCAGAATAAGTTTGTTTAAAACTTCTGATAGCTCAGAATGCACCGGTTATTGCGGAAAGAAACTAGGTTGAAAAACTTACATTTCTAGTTTTTCGTGGCCACAGAGTCAACTGTAAGACTTGATTTTTTTTAAAATCTGGTAGTTTTTCAGTAATATCTTTTCAATCGATCATCCTATAAAATAATTCCCTCATATATTTATTTGTCATTTTAATACCTTTAATTTGGTAGCAAAAACGGTTAAATTGAGCATTTCTAGCTCGAGATATAAATTTTAAAGTGAAAAGAGGTCGAAAAAATTAGAAAATCACAATATCTCAAAAATTGTTCCATAAAAAAAATTGTATTTTCATTTTCGAATTCAGCGGGAAAAGGCACAAAGAAAAGTAGCCTTTCATCAAAGGAACAAAAACAAAAACTTTTTTTTGTTACCATTAAACTCAACAAATTGTCGAAAAAATTAATATGTATTCAGAAAATGTTGCATTGGATTCACTCATTCAATCGTTCCTATACACTCAGAAAAAATAACAAGACTCATGTTAAATAAGCACTGTTGATTTTTCCATACAAAATTTATAAATTTACATGATCGCCCATACCTGATTCACATTGTTAAAACTACATGATTGTTTGATTGGCAAAATTAAAAATATTAATTGGTTGTTATTCAATATTTCATGTATAATTTACGAGATTTCAGTATAAGGCAATTCGTTTTACCCGAATATAATGTTGATATTGCTTGGGCATCCTTTTATTATTGAAGGACGTAGTGTTGTTTTTCTAATAGCTTCAATCTGTTATTTTCGAGCAGCTTAACCAGATTACAGTGTTAATAATATGTTTGATCATTGTTGTTATTACTAGATATCGGTTTGTTGTGCTGCAGTTCAATATGATCATACTATGAATTTTACACTGCCTAATTTTAAAACAAACATATATTCATGTTGATGTTGATAAATTAGGCTTTGTTTTGATTGCAACGCGTCAAATTTTTTTTTCATTAAAATATCTGCACTTTCCGTGAGTTAAAATAAATAAATAGTTATTTAAAAGTGGAAAAAACCCTGAATTAAAGAAGATTATATGAGAGCAAATGGGATTTGTAGAAGTTGAATATAAAAAAATTTAAGGTAAGTACAATGAGAAAATCAAATTTAAAATAAATGCAAGTTCAATGCTTAATTTAGACTGCAAAATGGACGTGGAAAGTCTTTATCTAATCAATGATGACGATATTGCTGAGGTTTTTCCAACTGACTTTCTTGGGACAAGAATAAAATTCAGAACTGAACTGAAATCCTGAACTCTCAATCTAGTTGCACTAGAACTGAGAGCTTAACAACATTGCTCCAAGCGACTGTAAGTGACTTCTGCAATACTATAAAATTTACTCAAATGTTCAATAAGGATATATGTTTAGATGAAATGTGGCATCTTCATCGTATAACAGCCATAGTTCACAAACATGTACATTATTTTCAGATTCCCAAGATTGCATGCTCACACTTCTGTTACATGCAGTTTTAAAACCTTCAGTTACTTCAATATCAAAAAGTACTGCAGTAAGTAAATGTCAAAAATTGAAATCAACTATATTGGATGCCCAAACTGCAAGAGTTTTATGTAAAAATGGGTTGAATATTATTTTTACCTTAAATACATAAATAAAAAATTAAAATAGGAAACTTGTATTTTTATTTAAAAAAATTATTTGCAGGTGAACTTGGAAATTTACTTTCTGTTATAATATAACAGAATGTTAATTGTATGTAAAAATTTCACATTTTGCTCACTTAAATTTCACATGACAAATCATGTAAATATGGTATGTAAATCCATAATTTTCCATGTTGATTTAACATGATGAGAAAAGTTAATTTCACTATATGTCATGTAAGTTCGACAGTATAAAAATTATTGTTTTCACACTTTGAAATGTTAATTTAACATGTTGACAATATAAACATGGATCTTGTTAAAATCTGGAATCATGTTATTTCTTTAGCATGATAAATCTGTTTGACAAATTTAAACCGAAAAAATGTTAATTTCTGTTTAAAATTACATGTTTTTTTCTGAGTGTAACGTTGTCATAAGATCGATTTTCTTTTGGTATTTCTTAATTTTTGCGTAAAAGTATCAGCTTTACGAACATATAGTAAAATTATTTAAATTATTTGTGTTTATTTTATTTTTATTTTTTCGTGGCCAAAGAATCAAATGTATACAGTAGGTAACGGATATAAGCACAATGCTTATAAGAAAAGAACGCTTATAAGAAACATTTTCGTAAGCACCGCATTTTTTCTCAATGTTTTGAGGTAAAAAACAATCTATATAAGAAACTTCTTATAAGAAAAAAACGCATAAAAGGAAGCTTTTTCCAAGCACCAATATGAAAAATCTTAAGAAAAATATAACGCTTATAAGAACTTTTTTCAAATCGTAATTTTCGTTCTTTGGTCAAAATTGAAAATACGCGCCTTCTTTATGTCATCATTCTTCGATCAAAATTGAACGAGCAAGTAAATTTCCGGGATTTTTTGACTTTCTTATATCCGTTACCTACTGTAATTTGATTTTTTTTTTAAAATCTTGCCTGTTTTCATCGATATCTTTAACATCGATATCATTTTAATACCTTTAATTTTGACATTCATAGCTCAAGGTTTGAATTTTAATGTGAAAGAAGGTCGAAAAAATTAAAAAACCACAATATCTCGAAAACTGTACCATTAAAAAAATTTTTAGTTTCATTTCCGAATTCAGCAGGAAAAAGTACATTAGAAAAGTAACTTCTTATCAATGGAACATTTCGAGTGTAAACTAGTGTTATTCTTTATTTTATTATATTAAAATTTTTGTTTTTTTTATTTGATTTCAACTATATTTTATTTAAATTTTTAATACAAAAACATTTGTTATTATGGTTCTTAAATTTATTTACATAAACATATTAGGGCTTGTTTTTATTTTATTTTCACGGCACACGTCATATTATTATATGTAGTACCTGGAGACCGACCACTGTTCGGTTTTTCGTTTTGAGGTTGAAAAAATCGAAAAAATATGGAATTTGTTGAAAAAAGTTGACTTTTCACTTTCACGCTTCAACTTCTCTTTACTTTTTTCTGTTCCATTTTTTTCAACAATTTTGCTTCGTTTTTAGTTTCGTCAAATTGTGGTCTGATGCAAAAGTGTTTATAAAAAGAGTGGATTGGGACCAAGAGTGAATAGAAATGAAAAGGATAATGCAAAATGGCTCGATTTCATTTAAATTGGACACTAAATCGACTGAGATATCGCAGCATTTATATAAAAGAGCGCAACCGATTGTACAGTTAGTACGAGGGGTAAAACCTATAAGCCACTTTGGTACAAAAACTTATCTTTAAAATTTTATTTTTTAAATTTTATTGCTGTAAGGATATTTTCCTTGTTCTTCGGCTTATCCCGGAGGTAATCACTCCATAAGTGACAACTCATCGAGGCGGTTCACCCCGAGTAACGTTGGGTCACTTAAAGTCACTTTGGTTCACGAAATTCGTAAAAATCCAAAAAAAAAAAATTCCACGCATCGCAAAACATAATTAGGTGCGATAAGAGTTTGCACCAACGTGGCCTATAGGTGTTATAGACCAATTCTACCAAAATCGCACGCAAAACACAAAATTGCAATTTTCAGTCACCTCGGTGACTCCAAGTGACCCAAAGTGACTCGAAGTGAACCGCCTCGATAAGTAGTCACTTATGGAGTGACTACTTCCGGGATACTCCAAAAGACAAGGAAAATATCCTTACAGCAATAATATCCAAAAAATCGCACGCATCGCAAAACATAATTAGGTGCGATAAGAGTTTGCACCAACGTGGCTTATAGGTGTTATAGACCAATTCTACCAAAATCGCACGCAAACCACAAAATTGCGATTTTCACTCACCTCGGTGACTCCAAGTGACCCAAAGTGACTCGGAGTGAACCGCCTCGATAAGTAGTCACTTATGGAGTGACTACTTCCGGGATACTCCAAAGGACAAAGAAAATATCCTTACAGCAATAATAACCAAAAAATCGCACGCATCGCAAAACATAATTAGGTGCGATAAGAGTTTGCACCAACGTGGCCTATAGGTGTTATAGACCAATTCTACCAAAATCGCACGCAAACCACAAAATTGCGATTTCCACGCACCTCGGTGACTCCAAGTGACCCAAAGTGACTCGGAGTGAACCGCCTCGATAAGTAGTCACTTATGGAGTGACTACTTCCTGGATACTCCAAAGGACAAGGAAAATATAGTTGATCTCGTCTCTTTGTCAGTGTCGGTTGTGTTTTTGTGTTGTTTTTTTTAATACGTATATTTCTTTGTGTTTAATAATTTTGTTCAATAACAATAATTTTATTTATTTTGCGCGTACATAATTGTCGCTGTTTAATAATAATTGGTGTTGGTAGAAATTTGATTTGATTTAGTTTTGCATGTTTGCTTACTTTAATTTAATTTATTCTTTAATGTAAACATACATACGTACGTGAGTACATTTCTTTCTACAAGCAGTGTAAAGCAGTGATCAGTTTTGTTTTTTCATTCCCTTTTCTGCTTTGTCCGCTTACATTGCTTTACCTTAATCTCAATAGGTTGTTGTTGTTGCTGTTCAACGGGTATATTTTTCACAATTTTAACCCGTTGTAAGCACTTTTAAAAATATTTTAGGTCTTAACTTAGTCTTTTCTTTTTTTCATGATGGATTATTTTTCGTCTGAAAACTTGTTAGCTTGCTCTTTAAGAGATCAATGTAAAAGTCAAAATATATTGAATGCCATGTTTTCCTGTTCAGGTCCCTGTGAACAGGTCTTTCATGCCTCTTGTGCAGGCCTAACTAACACTATTACTGATTTATTATCCTCTAATCGTTCGGGCCTGCATTGGTACTGTCCATCGTGCAGGGCCCTGTCCCCGTCGGTGTTTTTCGACAAAATTAAACAATTTGGGGAAAATCTTAACAATTTGAATATTAATTTCAGAGATATTCTAAATAATTATTTAGACATAACTCCCCAAATTGAAAAAAGCCTTAATGAGGCTGTCTCACCCGATGTTAGTTCGCTTCAAAATAAAACTATTACTGAGGCTGCAATGGTTTTTTCTTCTACTCCTTCGATCTCTACTCTACCCAAGCAAGCTATTTCCCTGAAGAAGAAAAGAAAACTTAAACGAAAATTAAATAAGAATCGTAAGTCGAATATTAACTTGGGTAGTGTGGGGGGGGCGAGTGACACAGCTGCTAATCGTGAAGTAACTGCCTTAGATCCCCCTCTAAATATCTCTCCGTCTACTTCCAACTTTCCCGCTTCTGCTCCTATAAATAATCCTCCACCCCTTTCCTCCACTATCGATACTCCTCTATCCATTTCTGTTATTCCTAATCCGCAAGGAGTTGTTACGATTGGTGGTTCTGTGGCACCTGTCTCCTTGCAAGCATTGCCAAGGTTGAAATCGATTTTCATTTCACGTCTTAATGCTAACACTACCACTGACAATGTTATAAACTATATTAAACAAAACCAAATTATTCCTGCCGATGCCTTCGTTTCTTGCAGGAAAATCGGTAATAAACCAACTCATGCATCTTTTAAAATTACAGTGGCATCTTCTCATGTTTCTGCCATTCTAAATTCTAATGCATGGGTGGATAATATCTTTATTTCAGAATTTAAGTCGAAAAAAAATAATAAGACTGTCCGTTCCAATTCAAAAAACTGAAGCGGCTATCCCTTTACTATCAAAATGTAAGGGGTTTGCGTTCTAAGACGCATGACATCTTTTTAGCCACTCAGAATTTTTCTGAGGATATTATCGTTTTTACCGAAACTTGGTTAAATAACACTTTTCTCAATTTGGAACTTTTTGACAACAGTTTCAATGTTTTTAGAAGAGACAGACACTTGGAAGACATTTCTTCTGTTGGTGGAGGTGTCTTAATAGCCATAAAAAATCATTTAACTAGTTCATTAATCGAAATTGCCTGCGCATCTAATATTGAACTATTATGCGTTAAAGTTACATATTGTAACTCCAATATTTATATTCTTAACGCTTATGTTCCTCCAAATAGTAGCGCAGATGTCTACGAATGTCTTTCGATGTCCGTAGAATACATAATAAATGAACTAGACACTAATGACGACATTTTATTGTTAGGTGATTTCAATTTGCCTGACCTTAAATGGACTCCTTCGGATGATGGTACATATTTTTATGCATCGTGTCCAAAAACTCGACAACAACAAATTTTTGTTGACGAAATACTTTCAAGTTTACAACAAGTAAGTTGTATAACTAATTCTCATGGACGACAACTTGACTTAGTCTTGGCTGCAAATAGTAGTAATGTTGTTGTGAGAAATGCTATCCATGCTCTTTCTGCGGTTGATTCCTATCATCCACCTTTGAGTATTGTGTACCAATCTGACAATGAAAATTTAATTAATGCATGTTCTTCCATCAATATTTATGAATTCAATTTTAAAAAAGCTGACTTTTTAAAGTTGAATGAGAATTTAAGGAATAAATTAAACGACCTTATTATTTTTTTTAATAATACGAGTAATTCATTTGATGAGTGCATTAAATTTTTCTATGGTGAACTTTTTTCGGCTATAGCATTGTCGGTGCCTTATGCAAAGAGGTATGTTAATAATTCTTCATACCCCTGGTACACAAAGGATTTAAAAAAAATTCGCAATGGCCGTAATAGGGCATGGAACAAATACGTTTGTAGCCAGGACCGAAATGACTTAGTTGCTTACCAGCGACTTTTCCATGAATTTAAGGATATGTCGGCTTTAGTTTATTCTGAATATTTGAATAAAATTAGGTTGAATATTCTTCATGACCCCAAGCATTTTTGGGGATTTATTAATACAAAAAAAAAGTCTGACGGGTTTCCATCAGAATTCAGAACAGTTGATGGGCTCACTAGCGACCCACAAATTATAGCTGGGTTGTTTGCTAATTTGTTTAAAGAATCCTTTTCTACGGAATTATTTAGCCCTGAGATCAACTATTTTGAATATATGGATAACGACCCTTTAGTTTCGATTAATGAGATATATTTCTCACCTGAACTAATAGAGAAATATATCTCATCTCTTGATGATGACTTCAGCTCCGGACCTGATGGTATTCCTGCGACAGTACTAGTCAACTGTAGCTCTGTGCTGAGTCAGCCCCTCAGTTTGTTATTTAATAAATCAATTAGATATAGCTATTTTCCTAAATTTTGGAAAAATGCATACATAAGCCCCATTTTCAAGAAAGGGTGTAAAAATGATGTTTCAAATTACAGGCCCGTAGCGAAGTTATCATCGATACCGAAAATTTTTGAACGCATTGTGTACGATCAAGTTAAGGTGTGCTGTAGTGAAGTCATAACAACTCGTCAGCATGGTTTTGTTAATGGCAGATCTACAGTTTCTAACCTCCTTGATTTTACTTCCTTTGCATTAAGCTCTTTTGACTCTGGTGGGCAAGTTGACTGCATCTACACTGACTTCAGTAAAGCATTTGACAAATTACCACATAATTTGATTTTGTTTAAGTTAAAAAAGCTTGGATTTCCTTTAAATTTTGTCAGCTGGATTGAATCTTATTTATCTGATCGCTCATATCAGATAAGATTTCGGAGGGTGTTTTCCTCCCCATTCAGCGCGGCATCAGGTGTTTCACAAGGAAGCCACCTGGGGCCGCTCCTGTTCATTTTAGCAATTAATGACGTTACACATGTCATTAAAAACTCGCATCTGCTAATATATGCAGATGACATGAAAATTTACAGGAACGTGAAGGGGGTTGGGGATACTTTTCCACTTCAGTCTGATTTGAAATCCTTTGAGGTTTGGTGTTCTAAAAATAACTTACATCTTAATCCTGATAAATGCCAAACTATGATTTTCACCAGGAGAAAAAATGTTGTGGAGTTTGATTACGAATTAAAAGATAAGAAAATTGGTCGTGTTGATTTAGTCAAAGACCTAGGTATACATTTTGATGTAAAATTAACTTTTAATGAGCATATTAATCAAATTTGTAAAAAATCCTCATCTCTGCTTGGCTTCATTAAGAGGTGGGCAAAAGAATTTAATAGCCCTTTAGTAACGGTGACTTTATATAATACAATAGTGCGTCCTCACTTAGAGTACGCCAGCCAAGTGTGGTCACCATTTTATAATATTCACATTAATAGAATTGAGAGAATTCAAAAAAATTTTATTCGTTTTGCTCTCAATGGCTTAAATTGGATTGACTCTTTAAACCTTCCTCCTTATGAGGATCGTTTGAAGTTACTACATATGCAGTCTTTGAGCTCGCGTAGAAATATCGCGGATATACTTTTTCTGCATCAACTTGTGACTGGGTCTCTTGCTGCACCAGAGCTTCTTAATTATATTCATTTAAATACTAATCGCAGGAGTAACCGTAACTCTTATCAATTATTTTACCAACCTTTCAGTAGAACTAATTATATGGCTACAGCTCCTTTTAATCGCATGACTACTCTTATTAATAATTGCGATGTATATGATATTAGCTTGTCAAAAGGTCAACTCAAGCTTAGATTGAAAAATAACTATAGTTAATTTTGTAGCTTAATGGTTGTTGGTCTTTATGTTTGTGTTGTCCGAGCCCCACCGCATGATGGGTAAATTTTTTCTAACATTTATGCCTTGGACCATGTTAATAAATTCATACAATTACATTCATGCAATTGTATGTTTATATACATATGATCCGGGTGGGTATGTTGAGAAAGTGTGATAAAGCTAAGAAGAAATTATAAAAAAATAAAAAATTAATTGCATGTATAATTTTTTCATTTCCATTATTATATAAGCTTTTTACTTGGTTTTAAAGCTTCATGCTAAATTGCTAAGAAAGCAAATAGCTGTAGTAGCTAAACTCTATTATATTATTATTATTATTATTATTATTAAAATATCCTTACAGCAATAATATCCAAAAAATCGCACGCATCGCAAAACATAATTAGGTGCGATAAGAGTTTGCACCAACGTGGCCTATAGGTGTTATCGACCAATTCTACCAAAATCGCACGCAAACCACAAAATTGCGATTTTCACTCACCTCGGTGACTCCAAGTGACCCAAAGTGACTCGGAGTGAACCGCCTCGATAAGTAGTCACTTATGGAGTGACTACTTCCGGGATACTCCAAAGGACAAGGAAAATATCCTTACAGCAACAAATTCCGCAAATCGCTCAGGACGCACTAAGTGGTCAAATATTAAAAATGACCACTACAATATTAACACTACACCACTGTAATTAAAAGTCTATTGGAACAAAAAATTTTTTTTTATTTTTCGTGCTTTCTCTATCAATTGGAACAAAAAATTTAAAAAAATTACTCCCATAGTACACTAAATAACATTTAACGTTTTTCGTACGTATGGGAGGTGCCACGCCCACTTACGCAATCCCGTTGAAATCCATATAATTTCAAAGCTTATAGTAATCGACACCTCTACACCAAATTTAAAGAAAATACCTCCCATAGTGCACTAAATACAACATTCAACGATTTTCGTATATATGGGACGTGCCACGCCCACTAACGAAATCTCGCCGAAATCCATTCAACTTGAAAATTTTTGGTAACCGACATCTCTGTACCAAATTTTATTGAGATTACTCCCATAGTGCACTTAATATAACATTTAACGGTTTTTGTTTGTATGGGAGGTGCCACGCCCACTGAAGCAATCCCGTCGAAATGCATTTCATTTCAAAGCTTATAGTAACCGACAACTCCTTACCAAATTTTAAGAAGATTACTCTCATAGTACAATAAATATAACATTTAACCTGTTTTGCTTGTATGGGAGGTGCCACGCCCACTTGCACTATTACACCCATTTTTCGTCTTGAGGTACCTTATAGCAAGTATATCCACCATATGAAATTTCAGAACGATTGTGTTGTTAATTCTCTTATTATAATGTTTATAAATATTGTGGGCTGTGCCACGCCCTTAAACGAATTTTGCCAGTATAGTGACATAGCATATTATGATGACTGCTTTTAGTGGTATTATCTATAAAATTTTTATGAAAATCCTCAGTGCCGCTTTTGAGTAATATTGAATCAAAATTTTCAATTATTGAAAAGTGCCATGCCCACTTTTCCGATTCCGCCCACTTTTGGCAAAGGTTAAGACATTTATAATCTGCATCTGTGTACCAAATTTCATCACAATATCTTGAATAGTTTTCGAGATATGATGTTATGAAAATAAAAGTTTAGGGCTGTGCCACGCCCCTCCAGGAGTCTTTGATAAGTTAAAACCCAGCCCAATCCTAATTTTGTTCACATATGTACCTAATCCCCAAGTTTCATCAAAATCGCTACACCCGTTTTGGAAATAAAGTCTGAAAATATATATACATACAATTATTGCTCGTTTAATAATAGTAGATATAAAAAAAATTTATGACACGCAAGCTCTAAAAGGTTCGCCATCACTGCCCTAGAGCCAGCCAAATATATTTTATTAATAATAAAGGTCGCTAAAACTCTCAACCTATATTTTATTTTAGGTAAAAGTTAACTTATTGCACGAATAAATGGGAAAAAGCCGAAAATGGATTTTGGAAGTGACAGGGAAGGTCCCGACCCTTCTAAAGGGGTGTTTTTAACCCATTTTCTAAAAAAAAATTAGTAAGCCAATCGGTGGGAAAAGGGCGAAAATGGATTTTGGAAGTGACAGGGGAGGTCCCTGACCATCCTAAAGGGGTGTTAGGTCCCATTTTTCGAAAAATATTTTTTTTTCTCGAATCGATAGAAAAAGACCGAAATGGACTTTGGGAGTGACAGGGGTGGTCCCCGACCCTCCTAAAAGGGTGTTTTGGACCCATTTTTCGAAAAAAATTTTGTTGAACGAATCGATGAGAAAAGGCCGAAAATGGTTTTCAAAAGTGACAGGGTAGGTCCCCGACCATCCTAAAGGGGTTTTCCGGAAAATATGAAATTTTATTTCAGTTCAGTTGAGTTAATTGTATGATATTTTCCAGAGTTATGACGAGAATTTCAATTTAAAAGAAGATTCATTCTGAGGATTGATTGAAGAATAACGTATTGACAAATCAAATGAAAACTAGTAAAGGTGTTATCTTCGGCCAGGCCGAAACTCACGTACCCTACACTGCACTGAAAGTACTTTCCAAATAAATGTTAAAAAGACGTTGAAAAGGTTGAAGAAGTCGAAAATAATTTAATAAGGTTTGAAGAGGTTGAAACAGTTGAAAAAAATTCAAAAAGTCTAAAATATATGGAAACCATTGCAGACAGTGAAGAGAAAAAAAAAATTTAAAAAGTCGAAAAATGTGCAAAATGTTGAAAGTGGTTAAAAAACTCAAAACTCGTGTATTGCTGATATGGGAGGTGCCACGCCCACCGGTTCTATTATGCCAAGTTTTCGTAAGAAGATACCTTTTAGCAAGTATATTTGTGATGCCAAATTTCATTACGATTACGTTGTTAGTTCTCTAATTATAACGTTTATAAATATTGTGGGCTGTGCCACGCCCTTCAACAAGTTTTTCCAGTATACTGATGAAGCTTGTATTGATGACTGCTCTTAGTAGTATCGTCCCTAAAATTTTTATGAAAATCGAATGTGCCAATTTTGAGTTATATGAAATCAAAATTTTTAATTGTTAAAAAGTGCCACGCCCATTTTTTCAATTCTGCCCACTTTAAACACAATTCAAGATATATATGATCTGCATCCGTGTACCAAATTTCATCACAATATCTCACACGGTTTACGAGTTATAGCGTTATAAAAATTAAAATTTAGGGCTGTGCCACGCCCCTTTAAGAGCATCTGCAAACTTAAAACCTAGCCCAATCTTAATCTTGTTTACATGTTCACCAAGTCACCAAGTTTCATCAAAATCGCTGCAACTTTTTCCAAAATGGACTGAAGTATATTTACATAGAGTATGGGCGGTAAGCGTGGTCGTGACCCGGTTTTGCCCATTTTTATACGCTAGCTGCTTGCAAGAAGGTGTGACCTGTGTGCCAAATTTCATTGAATTAGCTTGCTTAGTTTTCCCGTAAACGTGATTTCAACAGACAGACAGACGGACATAGCTATATCGACTCAGGTGGTAACGCTGATCAATAATATATATACTTTTTTATACCTGCCACGCCCCCTTCTATGCGCTACAAACGGAATGACAAAGTGAAAATACCCTCTGTGTAGGGTATAAAAATATAAAGATAAAAAGATATTTTGAGAAATATTTTTACAAATTAAAATAAAGGTTAAAACTAATTTATTTAAATTTTGTTTTCTTTTTTATGAAATTAAAGCACTTTAAACAAGATATTTCTTTTCAAAAATTGTTAAAAAAACGAAAAAAAACGAAGTATGTACACAGTAACCGATAAATATTCATGCATGTGCACTCATAATGTGGCATTCATGATTTTATTCACGTATGTAAGTATGTATTTTCTTTAAATTTTTTTCATTTGCCCATGCGCCAGAATGCAAAATTGAAAATCGTTCTTTATTGCACCGCACACGTATGCGAATATCTGTTTTTTTCACAACAGCATTCAAGAAAGAGTGCAAGCCAAATGCAAATGTTCGTAAATGAACGCGAACGATGGGAGAAGGCACGATTAGCGTTCGTACATCTACAAATTTTCTGTCGCTCATAAATGTGCGCGAATTTGCTTAGCAAAATATTTATCAAACAGTTTCATCTGGAAATTCACCTTTTTTTATTTTAACATATGTATGTGGTGACTTGACACCAACATAAATAAACAACAACACACAAGAGACACTATACATAAAAGCAACTTATAATAATGTTTAAGTTATTATTTAAAATTTTTAAGAATTGAAAATTTTGTTTTATTTGTAAGAAAATTAAAAATTCATTATTAAAAAAATCTTCAAAATATAATCTACGAAAATTTATTAATCAAAAATAAAAAGTTTTATTTGATTGAACCTGATACCAAAACTGACGATCCCACCAGGCAACATATAAAAAAAAACCTCAAAAAGCAGCAAATACAATCAATCCTACAAATATAACAAGGCCACCACAAATAATACCACTACCACCAATAATAATAACAACAACAACATTCGCAACAATTTTACTAGTAGTTCATCACCAAAGCCATTGGAACAAAACTTAGAGCCAAAAGTAACAACGGCAGCAACCATAACTAAAGAGACAATAAAACGCTCAAAAAGTAATAATAGTCTAGCGTCAACTAAAAACAACGTACGACGTTCATAATCACGTAACGTTAACAACACATCGCCAGCATTGTCACTAACTAATTTAGCCTGAAGTGAACATCAACAACATCAACAACAGCGTCAACAACAGCAACATCAACAGCAACGTCAACAACAACCACAATCGGTGACACCAAGGCAGCAGCAACAACAGAATAAGTATTTAGTTTCTTAAAACGAATGTCAAACGATAGGGAGGGAAGAAACTTATCGTTTGCATCTCGTAGACACTACACTTCACATAGGTACACGATATTGTTAGATACATATTAAAAATTTACACATACATTTTCAAATAAAATCATCACAACAACCAACCCCTCCTCACACTACAATGAGTTTAAGTCGTACACCCCCTCACTCTGGACAAACCCCAACCCATTCCAACCACTCCTCTCACCATGGAGACGGAGACACACTACACAACCCCTTCGATACTCCCTTGGAAATCAATGCCACTTCGGTTAAGTTACCACAATTCTGGACCAATTGTCCAGAAGCATGGTTTATACAAGCAGATATGCAATTCAACACAAAATACATTACAACAGACAAAACAAAATACGAATACTTAATCACTGCACTTCCACAAGATGTAATAATTACAGTTTTAGACTTCATACAGAAACCTCCAATGGATAATCTGTATGAAGGACTAAAACAAGTACTTATTGAACGACACTCTTTAAGTGAAAACAAGCGTCTCGATAAATTATTTTCTGACACTGAGATTAGTGACCTAAAACTATCTCAGTTCTACAGATCGCTACTTCTTTTAGCAGGTTCTTCGGTAGATCCAGAATTTCTACAAAAATTATGGATCAGAAAATTACCGAAGAGCCTAAAAATTGCTTTGACGAGTGCAAATAATAATGAATTGAATGAACTCCTGAAATTAGCAGATAGATTATGGGAAATTATTTCCGAAAACGAAATTTCCGAAATACACAAAAGTCCAAATTTACCAAACCACACACAAAATGATTTAACAATAGCAATGCAATCATTAACACAAACAACCTCACAACTTCTTGATAAAGTCAACAAATTAACATTAGAAGTAGAATCAATTAAATCAGAACATACCAACAGATCATACCAACGTTCAAACTCTCGATCAAGAGGTTTCTCTAGAAACAGATATAACTTCCAAAACAACTCTCATCAACATTCCCCAATCCCTTTATGTCAATACCATTATAAATTTGGTAAAAACGCCAGACGATGCGAACAACCATGTTCATTCGTCCAACACAATACATTAAACTAAAAGACTCCATCATCGCGACGGCTGATGACGGAAGTCTCACAACACTTACACGCCGTCTTTTCATTCACGACAACACAAACAACTTAAAATTTCTCGTTGATAGTGGAGCAGAAGTTTCTGTACTCCCATCATCCAAATTCAAAAATCACAAACAAAAGTCCGACATTATTTTGACAGCCGCCAATGGCACCTCAATAGCAACTTACGGTAAAAAGTTACTAACACTAAATCTAAAACTAAGACGTGACTTACCATTTACCTTTTTAACTGCGGACATTTCGAAACCAATTTTAGGCGCAGATTTTTTAACAAAATTCGGATTACTCATCGACTTCAAACACAAACGTCTCATTGATCCACTGACTAAACTATCCATAAACGCCATTTCAGCGTACACAGAAACACCATTACCAAAATTATTCTCAATCAACAACAAATACACTCAGTTACTCAAAAAATTCCCAGCACTCACAACAGAACCAGATTATACTGCACAAATCAAACACAAAACAGTACACCATGTTACAACACAAGGACAATTACCTTACAACAAACCTCGACGACTAGATCTACCAAAAATGAAAATAGCCAAACAAGAATTTGACTTCTTAGTCAAAGCTGGCATATGCAGACCGTCTAACTCCATGACAGCATCTCCATTACACTTGGTTCCTAAACGTGAAGCAAACGACTGGAGACCATGCGGAGATTACAGAAGACTTAACACAATAACTGTACCAGACCGCTACCCTTTACCACACATACACGATTTTTCAATAAACTTACACAACACAACCATTTACTCAAAATTAGATCTAATACGAGCCTATCACCAAATACCAATGGCTCCTGAAGACATTCATAAAACAGCAATAACTACACCTTTCGGAATGTTCGAGTTCCTCCGAATGCCCTTCGGCTTGAGGAACTCAGGAACTCAGCGCAAACATTCCAAAGATTCATAAACGAAGTTCTAAACGGGTTAGACTTCATTTTCGTATACTTAGACGACATTCTTATTGCCAGCGAAACAGAAGAACAACATTTACAACATCTTACACAAGTTTTCACACGGCTCAATAGCTACGGACTCAACATCAAACCAAATAAATGCGTTTTCGGAGTCGATAACATAACATTCCTAAGTTACAACATTTCAAAACAAGGTATACAACCATCCACAGAACGAATACAGTGCATTCAAGACTATCCACAACCAACCACAGTCAAACACATGCAAAAGTTTATCGGTATGACCAACTACTACCACAGACGCATTCCTAAACTTGCACACACACTAGGACCAATATATCAAATGGTAAACAACGCATCAAAAACCAAAAACAAACAATTACAATGGACAAAAGACACTATAAATGCATTTACTTCAATAAAAGACAGCTTCGCTAAGCAAACACTGCTTAACCATGTTAACAGTAAAGCGAAACTATCAATTGCTGTAGATGCATCTAACACAGCAGTCGGTGAAGTCCTGCAACAAGAACACAATAACAAATTAGAACCACTAGCATTCTTTTCTAAAAAACTTTCACCCACTGAAACAAAATACAGCACATTCGATCGTGAACTACTCGCCATATACTTAACCATTAGACATTTTAGACACCATTTAGAAGGCAACACATTCACAGTATACACCGATCACAAACCACTAATTAACGCACTTAACACGAAAACAGAACGTAATCCAAGACAAACACGTCACCTAGAATACATCGCACAGTTTACCAACACAATACTACATATTAAAGGTACAGAGAACACTGTTGCAGATGCTCTATCGAGATACGAGGTAGAAGAACTAAAAACACCAGACCTCAATCTAAAACAATTACACATCGAACAAACAAACGATTCAGAACTAAACGACATAATGAACAAAAACATATACAAATTTAAACAAATCGATATTCCATTCCTTAACATAAAAATTTGGTGTGAACACTTGACAAAAGATACCCGTCCATACATACCACCAACACTTCGTAAAAAAATATTCGAACAGATACACAACATTTCTCATCCCGGAACTAGAGCTACCAGACGACTGATAACACAACGATACTTCTGGCCCAACATGAATTCACAAATCAACAAATGGTCCCAGGAATGTGTAAACTGTCAACGAGCAAAAGTACACAGACACACAAAAACACTACCTCATAAAATACATATCCCACACGGTCGATTTGAACATATCCACATCGATCTAGTCGGTCCTTTACCAATATCAAATAATTATAGATATCTACTCACTGCCATAGACAGAAATACACGTTGGCCCGAAGTATACCCAATAAAAGATACTGATACCACCACAATTGTTGAAACCTTCAACAGAGAATTCATTTCACGTTTCGGAGTCCCACTCGAGATCACTTCTGATCGAGGACCTCAGTTCACCTCTCACACATTTAAACAATTTATAAAAACACTTAGTACTCACCACATCACAACTTCAGCATATCACCCACAAGCAAACGGAATAATAGAAAGATTCCACAGAACACTTAAAGCTTCCTTAATAGCCTCTAATAATCAGAAAAACTGGTATTCGGAACTTCCCCTAATTCTATTAGGTCTCAGATCAACTGTTAAAGAAGACATTAAAACATCACCAGCTGAAATGGTTTTTGGTCAAACACTCAGACTACCACAACAACTAACAGTTCAGAAAATAGAACCATTCAAACCATTAGAGACTTTGTCCAAACTTAAAGAAAACATAAACAACATACAATCAAAAATTTCACATCATAACACAAAATTCCAACAACATGTTCCACAAACATTAAAAGACTGCAAATTCGTTTTTGTACGAAACGATACAATACGACACTCATTACAATACCCATACGATGGACCATTCAGAGTCATCGAAAAATCACCAAAATTCTTTAAAATAATAAAAAACAATACTACAACTACAATCAACATAGACAGACTTAAACCAGCTTTTCTAAATGAAGAAAATACACAAACACTCTCCCTTCCAAACAATTCTACCAAAAGAGTACACTTCAATTTACTAGCCAACACTACAAAATTTCAGAAAGGGAGGAGGGGGAATAATGTGGTGACTTAACACTAGACCGGTTCAAAAAAAAAAAAAGTCTCTGAAATTTAGAGGCACCGGCAGTTTCCTATTCCCATAAGTGTCCCGAGTGGGATGTGTTACCAATTTTTTCTAAATATTGCGCTCCTGATTAGCGATTTTCATATTACTCTTGAAACTTTCGCATAAAAAAAAAATTCACGAACAACCTAAAAACGATGGTGGTTATCGCTGAGGTGAACTTTTTTCTTTTAATTCAGTCTCACATTCGGAGTAGTTTTGAATGGGGATTTCGAATTTTTCATTATTTTTTAAATATGTTGTTTTCTTCAGTGGTAAAAACTGAAAATAATCATGAAATTTTGTCAAAAACTGAAATCTTTTTTTCTAAAATGAAAAATCAGGTATAAGTTTTTGGATTTTTTTGCTTTTATCATTTTCAATAATTCATTTATTTCTCCTCTATCTGATGGTGGTAACCGCAAATTTTTATTATTTTTGTACTTAAAAATATAAACATAAATATAATTGAACAAAGGATTTTTTTCATAATAAAGCTATGTTTTTACAGGGAATATAAATTTTAATGTGGAAATTTGTTTCGAAAAATATAAAATATATTTATCTTATTCTATACACTTGGTTTGGTTCAAGAAAACTAGATTTCATATTTTTGAAACAGATTTCCACATTAAAATTTATTTTCCCTGTTAAAACATAGCTTTAATATGAAAAAAATCCTTTGTTCAATTATATTTATGTTTATATTTTTAAGTACAAAAATAATAAAAATTTGCGGTTACCACCATCAGATAGAGGAGAAATAAATGAATTATTCAAAATAATAAAAGCAAAAAAAATCCAAAAATTTATACCTGATTTTTCATTTTAAAAAAAAAATTTCAATTTTTGACAAAATTTCATGATTATTTTCAGTTTTTACCACTGAAGAAAACAACATAATTAAAAAATAATGAAAAATTCGAATTCCCCATTCAAAACTACTCCGAATGTGAGACTGAATTAAAAGAAAAAAGTTCACCTCAGCGATAACCACCATCGTTTTTAGGTTGTTGGTGAACTTTTTTTTTTATGCGAAAGTTTCAAGAGTAATATGAAAATCGCTAATCAGGAGCGCAATATTTAGAAAAAATTGGTAACACATCCCACTCGGGACACTTATGGGAAGAGAAAACTGCCGGTGCCTCTAAATTTCAGAGACTTTTTTTTTGTTTGAACCGGTTTACTTAACACCAACATAAAAACATCTTATAATAATGTTTAAGTTATTATTGAAAATTTTTAAGAATTGAAAATTTTGTTTTATTTGTAAGAAAATTAAAAATTCATTATTAAAAAAATCTTCAAAATATAAAGTACGAAAATTTATTAATCAAAAATAAAAAGTTTTATTTGATTGAACCTGATACCAAATGTATGTACATTAGACCGTACCTCAAAAAAAATTTCTCGGTACACCAGCAAAACCGAAGCATTTTTGCAAGGTAATTTCGAAAAAAAAAATTTTTTTTTTTTTGGACGAAAATAGAGGTCGCACATTTGAGAAAAACATCATATCTTCGGCATTTACTGTCCCATCTTAAAGTATGATATATCAATGTTTTTGTCTTGAGTAGACCAACTTTTTGATCCAATGATCCTTGACATCAAACGTCCCGTTTTTGAACTTACCCACCATATCTCAGTTTCTACCATCCTAATGTACCACCCTATTGTCAGAAAATTAAAGCTTGCAAAAAATTATTAAATTTTTCCAACTGAAGTATTTCGATTACTCCATTAGAACTATTTTTAAAAATGTTTTTGAAGTTTTTTACCGAACGTAGGGGTCCCCTTATTAAATTGTTCGTCATATCTTTGGTATTTAGAATCGGATCTTAAACATGATGTTTTTGTCTCCAGGAGACCAATTTTTTTTGCTCCAAAGTTCATTGGCTTTAAGAGCACACCAGATCTACAACATGAATTAAAAAAATCAAATAAAGTGTATTGGAGCCGTTGCCCAGCCTCTCGAAAAAGATCACCGTACGGTACAGTTTCATTAGCTCTTCTTATCATTTAAACAAAACATGGGGCTTTTGTAGTGATTATGTATGTTAAAACTTTAATTTATTTATCAAGTTACTTTTCTCTAAGCTCTACTGTTGTCTTTCTATCTAGTTTTACAGTGGCATCGAATTCGTTATAAAAAGTATAGACTTTTAATCGACCATATTTCGACGTGATTCAAGTTGACTGTATTTCTGGCGGCCCTCTAGCTTAGATAAAATATGGCCCATACAAAACATCATGTTCATCGGTGACCGCCATTGCAGATTCATGTACTACTTGAACAAAACGCTCTGTGTTTTGAGAAAGGAATGGATAAGCTGTGAAAACAATTAAGTTTAGCAAAGAAAGCTATGAAATGAAGTTATATTCTTGCACTAACCTGGTCGGGCCGTTCCAGTATTACGTAACGCAATTTTTGAAGAAATTTTACCCCCCCCCCCCTCTCCTTAAACGTTACGATATCACCCAACTGACCATGTTTACCTAAAATTCACAGTTATGTTGCACAATGTACCGGAAAGTAATTTTAGCGACTTCTGTTATGTTTTAGTCGCGTTAATAAATATAACAAGAGATTTTTAACTCACAGCGTAACGCGTTGTTCGAACCCCCCCCCCCCCCTAAGTGCGTTACGTAATACTTGAACGGCCCCTAATTTGATTATTTCTTTTGAATATTGTAATGCTTCCAGCTGGTCTTGCGTTAAGAACTGTAAGCATGGCGGCTCAGTCACTTCGAATTTGAGCCAATTCATCATATTGAAATATGAGTCATTCTCATAATTTATAAAATGATCTATTTGTGGACCAAACATTTGACGAATGCATCCTGTTGCTTCTTTGTGGACGGCTAAAATCTTCTCAAAGCCATCTGAATGTACTTGCGGATTTGGGCAGGCCCGGATTTACCATACAGGCGGCAAATATTGGCGGAAACTTTGAAAAAAAAAATTTTATTGGTGGGAATTGAATTTTCCGGCTATTTCGTTGTGAAAAACTACTTGAGATCAAAACTGGTTGCAGAACGATTGAACACACTCGCTTTGTTAACAATAGAGTCAGCTTTGCTCATGTCTTCAGATTGTGATGAAATTATCAATGACTCTGTCATCCGAAAATCAAAACGTAAAAACTTAAACCAATAAGTAATAATTTTTCCACAGAAACCAATCGCATACATAATGATAATTGTTGAATAACGTAGGTCATATACTTAAATACTTCATGGCTACTGACTGTAATAAAATAAAATATTTGCTCTCAGAAAAGTGCATTTTATTGATTGAAAAGCTTTTCGTACCAAACTTATTCCAACATTGAAGAAGTTTTGAAGGGGGAGGGGGGAGGCGTTTATTTTAGCAACTGCCTAGGGTGGCAAATTTCTAAATCCGGGCTTAAATTTGGGCTCGTTATCATTATAACAAAACATTCAATTAAATTTTATAACTTTAGTGGAATAAAATATAGACGCATTTCCAACTGATATGTATCTCACAGGTAAAATGAATAGCAATAATAAAATACATTAAGAGAGTAATAATGGTATTATTCCAACTAACATTCGATTAGAAACCATTTTAGCACTACTAACTATAAATACCGAAGATATGACGAAAAATTTAATAAGGCGACCGCTACGTTCAGTAAAAAACTTTAAAAACATTTTTAAAAATAGTTCTAATGGAGTAATCGAAATACTTCAGTTGGAAAAATTTCATGATTTTTTGCAAGCTTTAGTTTTTTGATATTAGGGTGGTACATTAGGATGGTAGGAACTGAGATATGGTGGGTAAGTTCAAAAACGGGGCACTTGATGTCAAAGATCATTGGATAAGAAAGTTGGTCTATTCAATACAAAAACATTGATATATCATACTTTAAGATCGGACTGTAAATGCCGAAGATATGATGTTTTTCCCAAATACGCGACCTCTATTTTCGTCCCAAAAAAAAAAAAAAAAATTTTCGAAATTACCTTGCAAAAATGCTTCGGATTTGCTGGTGTACGGTGAACTTTTTTTTTGCCTGTAAGGTGGTACGGTCTAATGTACACACATATGTACATCTTTAAAAATACCGACTTTTTTTCCTTGCTATTAGGTAAAGTAGACGAAAAATGCACTTCAAAGAATTAAAAATCACCGAAAATATGTATTTTTTATAAGTAGTTTTTCTTTTTTTTTCAATTGTTTAAAAATCACCTACCTAAAATTTTATTCAAATAACTACCTGTTTGAACAGGTAAAAATGCACTTTTAATCTAGTACAGAGATTCTTAAACTGTGGTCCGCGGACCCCTGGGGGTCCGCGAAGCCATTCCAGGGGTCCGCGACACAATTTTGACATCAAATAATTTTACATCATCGAACTTTTCGCTTTATTCAAATAAAATTATTTTTAAAAAAACAAAGTGTGCATTTACTTTTGTTCAAACCCGGGATGCCCAGCACCTAACTCTTGCCACTCTTTCCACTCTTTTACAACATCATCAATTTTTGTAAATTTCAGTTTGAATCTACAAGGTGCAGCTTCATATAAATTTAAAGTTTTTATCTTCAACTTTAAATTTATGTGAAGCTGAAGCGACTACAAAAAAAAAATGGAATTATGGTCAAAACGCATTCAAAAGTGTGTGTATGAGTCTTTTCCAACACTCAGCGATTTTATAGAATTTCCTTATAGAGAACTCAATAATGAAACTCGGCTGCTTTTTGATGGCTCTAAAAATCAGCTTCCAAAAGTATTTTCTTTGTCCTGCTTCTGTTAACGATGGGATCAGGGATCCATTTAACACAGATGTAAGTAAGGCTAAGCAATTATCGACATTAGAGCAAGATATGCGCGTGGATATCTCTTGCGATACGTCTTTGAAACTAAAGTTCAATAAAATTGAGCTAACTAACTTTTGGTTACTCTTAAAATCCGATTACCCTGCTGTTGCAAATAAGGCCCTCCAAAACTTGTTTCCGTTTTGTACAACGTATTTGTGTGAAAATGCTTTTTTGGTACTATTATACATAAAATCATAGTATAGAAACAAGTTTAATGTAGAAGCAAACCTGAGGATAAAACTTAAGAATATAGAGCCCGACATTATGGATTTGGTTTCAAGAAAACAACATCATACATCTGATTAAGTAAAAACTTCCACAGAAGAAAATATAACAAATTTCGCTTATAAAATAACATAAAGTTACCAAAAAAATAATTTTATTATAAGCTTTGTTATTATTATATTCTTTATTAAAAAAGATTTGAAAAAAAAAAACAATTTATTTTCTTAGCTTTATTTTGACCAAGAAATATTTGTCTGAGTTTAATTTACATACATACTTTCAGGGCCGTATCTAGGGGGGGATAGAACCCCACCCGAAATTTTTTGACGGACACTATATAGAAACGATTTTGCAAAGAATAGACACTATGTAAAATTGGTTTTGAGAGGAAAACACAATACAAAAACAGTTTTCTCAAACGAACACACTATATAAAATCGATTTTGTGAAAAAAAGTCTGAAAAAAAGGTCATCAGATTTTTTAAATGATTTTTGATCAGAAGTAGTTGATAATCATCGATCTGTATTAACTTACATATCTTTATGTTTTAGTACCGTCAGTATGTGGGACATGCAGATTTAACTTGAAAAATGAAAATGTTTGCAGTTATAAGCAGGGCAACATAAAATATTTACGAAAAACCTACGAAATATTTATGTAAATATGGACGAAAAGTAGGCAAATTATTGATGATAATATTTACGAAAAAAAAAACATAAATATATTTTCTTTAATTTATTTTATTAACGCTCAGGAAAGTCATGGAAACGCTTACGATGAATGAGTTTAAGTTTTCTCAAATTTTCAAACAAAAATGATCAACGGTAATCTTCCATGTCGGAATCATTGGATTCACCCGATTTTGGAATGCCTACAATTACTTTGAATTTGACAAGCCCAGTAATCAGATCGAACACATAATTGAATTTCCTGAGGAATTGTGGTTTGCTCGAAACTACCTCAAGTTTAGGGCGGATTGATTCAAATGTTTCCAAAACATCAGTGAGAGATTCGCCCTTTGTCTTTGTTTTGGTTTGTGATTGTTAGATAAATGAACACGAAAAACTATTTTTAGATCGCGAATTCATTTTTTAGATTCGGTAAATTAATTGTCTTTCGGGCGTTGTCAATACATTTTGCTTAATTTTCATCGAGAGTACCCAGAAAACATATCTTTGAAATGACTTGCGAAATAAACAGCTGAATAAACCCAGGCACCTCAGTGAGTTGTAATCGGTTGTGGAGGCAATGGTTTTTGAGGAAATATAGATTTGAGTAGCTATCTTCGAAAAGGAGCTTACAATTATATTAGAAAAAAGAGTTCGATTAAATTTAATCATTGCAATGTCTCGTTTCGTCGTTGTCGAAATATTTGTCCGAGAATTGAAATGAGAAAATATTGATTTTGAAGCTTGAATTTTTCTGAACAAGCTCTAAATTTTTAATTGAAATCAGTTTACATGTGTCAGTTTTCAGTATGGTCTGATTATGGAACGTCGCCAATGGACAGTGGTCGGAGATCAGTACTCAAGTACTTGACAAATTGATAGCGAGTACGCCTCATCATTACAACCAAAAGCGCCCTGGTAGAAATTATAAGTGTTAAAAATGTCCACTGGCCAAGAAATGGCCATTAAAACTGGCCAGTTTTATGGCATTTATGAAACGGTTTTTCTAACCTTTTTCAAGCATTTAATGGCCAGTAAAACGAAAATAGGAAATGGCCATTTAATGCCCAATAAATGCCGGAAAAATGCTCTAAAACTGGTCATTAAAAATTTCACTATTAAAAATGGCCAATAAATGCTCGAAAAATATTCCAAAAATGCTTGAAAAATGCTCGAAAAATTATAAAAATTTCTTAAAAATTATAATATTACCGATGTATGATAATTTAATGAATTTCCATGCTGCTATAAGAATGCTGTTGCGAGAAAATGCTGTCCAAATAGAGCAAGAAGCTGATATATTTTTAAATAATTTCGTGAAAAAAGCTGCAGATATGTTTGGTGAATCATTTGTAATACTCAATATAAATAATTTATGTCATAATATATACTTATAAATAAAAATACTGGCCATTAAATGCCTAGTTTTTGGACATTTTTAGAACATTTTTCTAGGCATTTTTCGAGCATTTTTAGAACCTTTTTCGAGCGTTTTCTAGGAATTTATTGGCCATTTTTAATAGTGATATTTAATGACCAGTTTTAGAGCATTTTTCCGGCATTTATTGGGCATTAAATGGCCATTTCCTATTTTCGGTTTACTGGCTATTAAATGCTCGAAAAAGGTTAGAAAAACCGTTTCATATATGCCATAAAACTGGCCTATTTTAATGGCCATTTCTTGGCCAGTGGACATTTTTAATGCCCAGTTTTTGGCCAATAAATGGTTATGATTTCTACCAGGGCGGCCTCATAAATTATTTAAAATGTTTTAAGTAGCTTAAGTCACAAAAGTATTCACTATAAATAAGTATAGAAAGAACTACCCAAGTTACTGAATATATGAAATAATTTAATTTTGATTTTTTTAGGTAGAATAAAGGATTTTCAAGTTTTCTGTAAACGATGTGTTTTTTTTATAAACGAACTAACTGTATATGTACATATCGCTCACTTACTTCAGGACTGGTGTAACTCAAAAAAAGTAATTTTTGATTTACTGATGCAGAAATATACATTTCATGTTTTATTTTATGTGAAAAAATCAGAAAGATATCAAATAATCTTACCTTGTGAGAAGAGTTTACGTATGTAGACATACTTTTCATAATTTTCATATAAAAAGTAACTTATTGAAAACTTTAAGAGTTTTTCTCCCACTTTAGGTTTTTTGAGTTATGTCAGTCTTGAAGTAAGTGAGCAATAGTGCATAGCATACTTAGTGTTTACAAAATTTGAAAGTGAGTTACTTTAAGAAAAAAAAAGGTCATCGGTTTGAAAAATTGATATTGCTGCAAAAAATGATTTTCAAAAATCTCAAATCCAAAACCCCCCTCGAAATAAAATCCTGGATACGGCCTTGCATACTTTGACTTGTAACTTTTTTAATTCCTTTACATTTCCACAATTTTTATTCATTTTGTGTTTTAATTAAATGAAAATCCTAATAAAAAATGTTTGCCCTTATAAACGAGTAAGTAGTGTCTGTAGGCTTGTCAACTTTAAGACCTTAGGAAACCGGACATAGTGTTGAAAATACCTTTAAAAACCGGAAAAATTAAAGCCAAAAAAATAATTCGTTCCCTAACCTCGTCAGATAACCGGACATTTTATGCTTGGTTGAGTTTGACAAACGGACCAAGCTCTCAAAAACCAGACTGTCCGGGTGAAAACCAAACTGTTGGCAAGCCGGAGTGTCTTTGTCATTATTGAGCCCAAAATTAAGCTTAAGAACGACGTCAAATGTCTAGGGTTGGGGTGGGGTCCGCAAAAAAAATTTTGCTCGATAAGGGGTCCTCGGACTACATAAGTTTAAGAACCCCTGATCTAGTACATTTCAAGCACTCGAGACACTTAATGAATTGTACTGCACGTACACATGTATGCTAGTGGTGGCAAACTATCGATAGTCCTGACCATCGATAGTGGACGATAGTTTCTAGAAACTATCGATAGACTATCGATAGTTAGATTACTTGAAAAAACAAAAAAAAAAATTATTATTGTCCCTACAATGTCACTGCAATAGAAAAAGTCTGGAGTCGTGTTCGGTAAGGTGATAGTTGATTATCAACTATCGCACTTTTGTCTCGCTTGCTTTTATGAGATAGCTATTTAGGTATTGCTTTCAAAAACGACAATAAAAATAGCGACAGTCAACTATCACCTTACAGAATACCACTCCGGGATATTTTTTCCACTAGAACCAATTATTTTTATTTAAGAAACATATAGCATCAACATTTTTTGTTTTAGCTGTGACCGTTTTTCGGTTATTATTAATGCTGCTTTCATTCAAAAATGAAAAAAGTGTATTTTCACCTTCCTGTTCTTCCAGCTGGTATGTGCGGTTGTCCCATCAAACTTATCATCTCACTTTCAAGCAAATTTGAAGTTACATTGGCATTGTTGTCAGATATGAACGCTTCCTTTTTAAATCGTGGATCTAGAATTGTTACCATTCGTGTTGGTGTTCTATTTTCATAAGAAATCAGTCTTTTCTTTATTCCATCCATTAATTTTAGGCAAATTTGACTTTTCAGATTTCTCTCTTCTCCATTATATTTCGGTATAGTCCATTTGCAAGCGGAATAATAAGAGATGCTGTAACATAATTTCCGCTACGTTTTTCTGTTATGGTCAAGAACGGAAGAAGTAATTTTTCCATTTCTGTTAATGTTTGTATTTCGTCAGCTGTAAGAGTTGGAGGTGCTTTTGGAGTAGATAGTAGTACGCTTGATATAGCTGTATTTGTTTGAATGATACGTTGAATTATAATGTATGTGCTGTTCCATCTCGTTGCGATATCTTGCTTCAGTTTTAGTGGTTTTTCAGATTTTTGCTCCATTTAAAATTTTGCCATAGATAAGGTACTGTTTTTGAAAAATGTTACAATTGTTTTGCACTTCGAAATTAGAGATTGTAAGTCCTTAGCCTGCACCACTAGATTCAAGTTGTGAGCAAATGTCGTAGTTTTAGCAATTCGCATGACTTTATCATCGAGGATGCGTTGTCTGTGGTAATACAGTACACTTTATCCAAAATTGACCATTCCAATAACACTTCATGTATGGAATCCGCAATATTTCTTACACTATGATTTGTTACATCGATGAGTTTTTTTTGTGGACAACACAACGTGGCGCAAAATATATTCTTCATCAATAAATTGGCATGTAATTGTAAGGTAGGCTTCATGATTCATTGATGACCAGCAATCCGTAGTTAATGCAACGTTTTTGACGTTGTTTAAAATGCTAAAGAGCTTTGCCTTTCGGCTTGCATATAAACTTGCAATATGTACATTTTTCAAAGAATTTTTACTTGGAAGAACATATCTTGGATCCAACACCTTGACAAATTTTCGAAATGCATTGTCGTTAACAATGTTGAATGGCTGAAAACTTTCGGTGACCAATTGCGCCTAAGCAGTATCGACGTCGTTTTTTCGTTTAGAAGATGAATCGTATTCCACAGCTCTTTTAAAATATGAATCGACTGAATTGAAGCTGGACTGATTCGATGATTAGTCTTATCCAACGTCGGGTGCATTCGCTTTAAGTGGTCGCGCAAATTGGAAGTGTTTCCACTTGTTTTATATTCTTTGCTGCATTTTAGACACAGTTTAGACAGTTTTTTGTCATCTGACCATCTAAAATATTTCCAAACGTTAGCAAAAAAATGAAATTTAAGATTCATGTCACCAAAATTTTTAACATTTAACTTACCGTTGAAAGAGATTTGTACCTTTTTGAAGTGCCCTCAAGTAGGCACTCATTGCTTTCTTCAGAAGAATAGGAACAGTTGAGAGTTTTATCCTTGCCTAAATTAAGAATTTAATTTTCAAATATGCACCAATATAAACAAAATGTGTTACCTTTTCGCTAAATAAAAATTTATCCATTGCTGCCTGTAATGGAGTAGCTAAAACAAAGAAAACGCAATTGCAGTAGTGGTGGCAAATGTTCGATAGTGAAAACATTCGATAGTCTTAGAAAACAATCGATAGTGAGAACAAATTTAAAACTATCGATAATATCGATAGTGCCATCGATAGTTTGCCAACACTAATGTATGCATGTTTGCATCCGTTACGGACCCGGAACTGACTTCATAAATGGATCCGCTAAAAAAAAATGAGTCCGTATTTTTTTAGCTTAAACGGATCCGTCACGGACTCCTTTTTTAAATAAAACGGATGCGAGCCGTACTCGTTTTTCTTAACTAAAACGGATCCATTACGGACTCGTTTTTTAAAATAAAACGGATGCGAGCCGGACTAATTTTTTTAAACTAAATCGGATCCGTTACGGACTCGGAACAGACTTCTTATACGGATCCGTTCCGAAGTCGGTTTTTGTAAATAAAACGGATCCGTTCCAGATTCCGATTCGGATGCGAAATCGTGGGTGATTCGCCTCCAAACAGCGGGAAGAATCGTCCGCGTTGTCTGATCCGTATCGAACTCGGAACGGACTTCATATTCGGATCCGTTTCGGATTGGTTTTTTTGTTAATAAAACGGATCCGTTCTAGATTCCGATTCTGATACGATTCGGATGCGAAATCGTAGGTGATTCGCCTCCAAACAGCGGGAGAATCGTCCGCGTTGTCGGATTCGTTTCGAACTCGGAACGGACTTCATATTCGGATCCGTTTCGGATTGGTTTTTTTGTTAATAAAACGGATCATTTTCGTATGAAATTCCTCCCGAAAAAGCGGAATCCGTTTTGTCGGATCCGTTCCGAAGTCGTTTTTTGTAAATAAAACGGATCCGTTACGGACTCTTTTTAAGACATACTAAAATAATAATAATAATAATAGAGTTTAGCTACTACAGCTATTAGCCTTCTCAGCAATTTAGCTTGAAGCTTTAAACCAAGTAAAAAGCTTATTAATAAATTATGGAAATGAAAAAATTATACATGCAAATTAATTTGTTATATTTTTATAATTTTTTCTTAGCTTTGTCGCACTTTCTCAACATACCCACTCAGATCATAAATATATAAGCATAAAATTGCATGAATGCAATTGTATGGATTTATTTAAATGACCTAAGGCATAAATGTTAGAAAAAATTTACCCATCATGCGGTGGGGCTCGGACAACACAAACATAAAGACCAACAACCTTTAAGCTACAAAATTAACTATAGCTTGAGTTGACCTTTTGACAAGCTAATATCATATACATCGCAATTCTTAATTAGAATAGTCATGCGATTAAAAGGAGCTGTAGCCATATAATTAGTTATACTGACTGGTTGGTAAAATATCTGATATGAGTTACGATTACTCCTACGATTAGTGTTAAAATGAATATAATTCAGAAGCTCTGGCGCAGCAAGCGACCCTGATACAAGCTGATGCAAGTAAATTATTCCCGCAATATTTCTACGAGTGCTCAAAGACTGCATACGTAATAACTTTAAACGATCCTCATAAGGAGGAAGGTTTAAGAGGTCATTCCAATTTAAGCCCTTGAGAGCAAACCGAACAAAATTTTTTTGGATTCGTTCTACTCTATCTATATGTATGTATATTGTAATATGGAGACCATACTTGGCTAGCATACTCTAAGTGAGGACGCACAATAGTATTGTATAAAGTTACTGTTACTAACGGGCTATTAAATTCTTTTGCCCACCGCTTTATAAATCCAAGTAATGACGAAGCCTTCTTACAGATTATATTAATGTGTTCATTAAACGTCAATTTAGCATCAACATGTATACCAAGGTCTTTGACTATATCGACACGACAGATTTTTATATCATTAATTGTATAATCAAATTCCACATTAATTTTCTTTCTAGAGAAGATCATAGTTTGGCATTTATCAGGATTTAAATGTAAGCTATTTTTAGAACACCAAACTTCAAATGATTTCAGGTCAGACTGAAGGGCAAAGTTGTCATTATCCACCTTCACAGTCCTGTAAATTTTCATATCATCAGCATATATAAGCAGATGAGAGTTTTTGATTATATGAGTAACATCATTGATAGCCAAAATAAACAGGAGCGGCCCCAGGTGACTTCCTTGCGGAACACCTGAAAACGCTGTAAAAGGAGAGGACAACACCCCTCGAAATCTTATTCGATAAGAACGATCAAATAAATAAGATTCAATCCATCTGACAAAATTTATAGGAAATCCTAGTTTATTTAATTTAAACAAAATCAAACTATGTGGTAATTTGTCAAATGCTTTACTAAAGTCTGTGTAGATACAGTCTACTTGCGACCCAGAAGCAATTGAACTTAAAGCAAAAGACGTAAAATCAAGAAGGTTAGAAACGGTAGATCTGCCATTAACAAAACCATGCTGCCGAGTTGTTATGACTTCACTACAGCACACCTTAACTTGATCATAAATAATTCGCTCAAAAAGCTTTGGTATTGATGATAACTTGGCTATAGGCCTGTAATTAGAAATATCATTTTTTAATCCTTTTTTAAAAATAGGACTTATAAAAGATTCCTTCCAAAATTTAGGAAAATAGCCATCATTAATAGATTTATTAAAAAGAAAACTAAGTGGTTTACTCAGGATAAGACTACAATTAATTAAAACTGTGGCTGGAATGCCGTCAGGCCCAGAACCAAAGTCATCATCAAGGGATGCAATATATTTTACTATAAGTTCAGGGGTAAAAGATATTGCACCAAATGGAACCTGAGGATCAGTATTCATATACTCAAAGTAGTTGACACTAAACACTTCAGTTGAAAAAGATTGTTTGAACAAATTAGCGAATTAGCTATAATTTGGGGATCGCTGGTGAGCCCGTCGACAGTCTTGAATTCTGATGGAAAACCATCCGACTTTTTTTTAGAGTTTATGAATCCCCAAAAATTTTTGGGGTCATGAAGAATATTGAGCTTCATTTTATTCAGATAGCCAGAATAAGCTGAAGCTGATTCGAGCCTAAATTCTTGGAAAAGCTGCATATATGCTTCCAGGTCAATGCGGTCCTGACTACAAACGTATTTATTCCATGCCCTATTGCGGCCGTTACGTATTTTCTTCAAATCCTTAGTGTACCAGGGGCACGAGGAATCATTAACATACCGCAGAGTATATGGCACAGATAAAGATATTGCCGAAAAAAGTTCTTTATAAAAATAATTTACGCATTCATCTAAGACGTTATTATTAAAAAATTCTAACCAAATGTTAAATCTATCGTTTAGGATATTGATGATGTCGTTAAACTGCGCATGCAACAACCATTGTCTAATCAGCGATGCTTCATAATTTTTTTTTTTATTTGTTTTAATTTTTTTATTTGAAAGTATTTAATTCATTTTCGGCCTTTTCCTATCGATTCGGCCTTTTTCCATCGAATACAACGCTGATCGTACGCATTCATTTCTTCGTGATAGAGATAATTTTCTTTACGCGCACAATTATGAGCGACAAAAAATATGTACATGTACGAGCGCTTATCGTGCCTTCTCACATCGTTCGCATTCATTTATGAACGATGGAAAAATTGTTGGCTTGCATTAATTCTTTTATGAATGCTACTCGTTTGTGAAAAGAAACAGATTCTCATATTTGTGTGCGGTTCAATAAAGAACTATTTTCAATCGTTCATTCATGTGCATGAGCGAATGAAAAAAGTTTAAAGACAATTCATACATAAATAAATTCATGTATGCGACATTTTGAGTGCACATACATGAATATTCCCGAACTCTGATGTAAATAACATTGATTTTCTTGGTTATATACTAAAATAAATTTCGAATTGTCCAAATCCAAATTAGGGATGAAATAACTCTAAGTAGAACAGCCAAGCGTTTCATTGGTCACCACACTGGGTGAGTTTTTAAATGCAGTAACGCGACTGGACTTTTTTTTGTTGATATTAATCTTTGGTGTATGGGACAAACTAGACTTAAGAGCTAAACATAATTGGGACGTGCAATATCGTCTACATTTTCCCTATACGTTAGTAATGAGTAAAAAATTGACACTAGCAAAATTTATCGCAGAGAAATAGAACAGATTCTATTTTTTGGTGCGATTTGACTGTTTTTAGATTTAAGCTCGGTTCACGCGAGCGTTTTTTCAATACGCGTAAGATAACGCGCGTTTCAGTTTTTTGGGTTGATAATACTTCAAATTGTGTTGGTGATACTGTTAACCTATTTGCGAACATTTTAAATCTAATTATGACCCTGATGTGTCAGCTTATGACCCCTTACTATTGAATAGTATTCAATCTTCCATGGCTTTTGGTTCTTTATAACTTGGTAATGAATAATGCTACCAACTATACTTACTTTGTAAGTATCATACTTATTTTCAGCTTTATATACTTACTAAATTTCAATACTTATAAGTATACTTACTTTTAAGAATTATACTTATTTATGCTTGCTTTTTGTTAATTTAATTGTTTGAAAAACATATATTGGAAGAGGTTTTAAAAATATATTAGGGTAATTCACGATCTTGTTGCATCGTTGCAAATGCATATCAATGCGTTTTGTTTTTGTAAAAGCAGCTAATTTTGCATTTGCAACGATGCAACAAGATCGTGAATTACCCTATTTCAGAGATTCTTAAACTGTGGTCCGCGGACCCCTTGGGGTCTGTTTCCGGGATCCATTGAACACAGATGTTAGTAATGCTAAGCAATTATCGACATTAGAGCAAGATATGCTCGTGGATATCTCCTCCGATTCGGTTTTGAAACTAAAGTTAAATAAAATTGAACTAGCTAACTTTTAATTACTCCTAAATTCCGATTACCCTGCACTTGCAAATAAGGCCCTCCAAAACTTGATTCCGTTTTGTACGAAGTATTTGTGTGAACAGGCTTTTTCGGTACTATTATATATGTACATACAAATCAAAAAATGGAAGCAAACTTAACGTAGAACCAGATCTGAGGAAGAAACCTGCGAATATAGAGCAGGGTTCGCATAATATCACTCACGAATGCTCATTCCTTACTTTTTCTCACTCATGCGAATTATGTTTTGTGATTTCTCGTGAGCTAGAGTTTTTGTTGTGTCTATTTATCAAAGAGTAATTTTCATCGAATGAGGTACGCAATGTGAGTTTTCAATTGAAGTGACACACAAAAACAACTCAAGCTCACGAGAAAGCACAAAATAGAATTCGCCTGAGTGAGAAAAAGTAAGGAATGAGCATTCGTGAGTGATATTTCGCGTACCCTGTAAGAACATTTTTTTTCTAACAATACATACTTACTTACACTTATTTTTAAATATTATACTTACTAATACTTACTTTTCAGTGTTCTTAGAAAAAAATATACTTATTTTGCATTAACATGAGTTGGTAGCATTAGTAATGAAGATGTTCTGAAGGCCATTATTGGTCTTAAAAATACCTCTAAATTTGATATTGATGGTATATCGCCAATCCTTTTAAAAAGTTGTTGATTTTCATTAGTTGAACCACTGACTTACCTTTTTAATAGTTCGTTGCGAACTGGTGTATTTGCTAAATGGAAAATAGCTTCCATTACGCCCGTTTTTAAAGAAGGTAATAAAAGTAATTGTCTTATTATAGGCCAATTTCCAAATTGTCAACTGTCTCTAAAATTTTTGAGAATATTGTCAAAGATACAATTTATTTTGCTGTAAAACTTTTAATTAAACCTTTTCAACATGGTTTTGTTGCAGGTAGATCAACAGTTACTAACCTAGCTGTCTTTTCTAATTTTTTCCTTGATGCTTTTGAAAGTGGTTTT
Organism: Meiosimyza platycephala; assembly: GCA_963662105.1. NCBI lineage: Eukaryota > Metazoa > Arthropoda > Insecta > Diptera > Lauxaniidae > Meiosimyza > Meiosimyza platycephala. Next base: position 8,996,126 of record OY759212.1, read on the forward strand.
CAGGTTGTTTCCATTTACACTGATATTTCAAAGGCATTTGATAAAGTATCGCATAAAATACTAATTGCAAAATTTAAAAAAATGGGTTTTCACTCAACTTTTTTAAATTGGGTGGACTCTTACCTCCGAAATCGTTCCTCTGTTGTTGAAATTAGTGGTGTTAAATCGTTACCTTTTATTGCCGCCTCTGGTGTGCCACAAGGAAGTATTCTTGGTCCACTTTTGTTCGTTTTATTTATTAATGATATAAGTTGTTGCTTTGTAAATTTTGCGGATGACTTAAAAATTTTTAGAAAAATTGGGACATGTTTAGATATATTTGCATTACAGGAAGACCTTGATAGGGTTCAGTATTGGCTGAAAATGAATTGCTTGTCTCTTAATGTTAATAAATACTCACATGTCTCTTTTTTTAAGTGAGCTTGTAATTGCTTGTCGGTCTATACTATTGGTGGTACTAGACTTTCTTGCGTTAAAAAGTTTTTGGATTTGGGGGTAATGTATGTCACTGGATTTTCTTTTGTTGAACAGTTAAATTATGTAATTCGTAAAACTTATTTTATAATGGCTTTTGTTAGAAGACACAGTTCTGATTTCAATGATCCTTACATTTTGAAAGCTCTTTTTACTTCATTTGTTAGGTCCAAAATTGAGTAAGCTGCCTTTATTTGGAGCCCCTTTTATGCTGTTCACTCTGTCCGTGCTGAACGCATTCTAAAGAAATTTATTAAATTTGCCTTAAGTTATTTAAACTTCGTTGAACCAATTCCATCATATAGTGCGCGATGCTTACTGTTGAATCTTAAGTGTCTTGAAAGTATGTTTCTTTTTTATCTCATTAATGGCAATATAGATTGTAATTTCCTATTGGAAAAAATTAATTTTAATGTACCTGCAAGATACTTGCGTAATCCTACTGTCTTTTATGTAAAGGTTCATGGAACCAATTACAGGTTAAATGAACCATTAAATAGGGTGTTAATGGTGTTCAACAAACTCTGTTTAAAAAATAGCTTAGATTTTTGTTTAAATAAATTAGAGTTTAAAAAGTATTTAATTGATTGTTATTCTTAAAATCAAAATATATTTATAGTTATTTTACTACTGTTATCTTATTAGTTAGTCTGTAAGACACACCATCATGTGTGGCTAATTGGATATAGTCTTGTGTTATGCTGAAACGAGCGATAAGAAACGCTCGTGTGAACCGAGCCTTAACCTACATACATATGTGTCGTTCATTATAATAATGAACTATCTCCTTAAAATCGAATTGTGAAATAAGTTCGTTTTTATAACGAATATGTAGAGTAAACGTATGGGCATGAGTAAGCATACCAACTGTACTTATTTAGTAAGTACTGTGCTTATTTTCAAAGTGTACTTAATTTGTACTTATTTTTCAAAGTGTACTTATTTGTACTTATTTCGGCCGAAAGCGGAAATCTGTTTTTCAAAATAATAATAAATATCATTTGAGCTGGTCCGATGATTGCGAAAAAGTTGTAACTAAAATTCCTTTATTTAGTATTTTCTCACGAATGTTTAATCGCAGCCGCAGCTATTGTGACAAATTTCGAGGCAAGAAAAATACAATTTAAAAGAGCACCAGCGCACCGAGGCTGCTGTCGGTGAAATTGCTGACGCTAAGGCGCCTCATCCAACAAAATGTCGATTGATAGTACACAGAGCGAACATTAATCCTTTAAATTTTTGAACATGTTTTCAATATTTCATTTGTAGTTATTGTTGAAAAATACAATTCAATAAAGAAATTTCAACACAAAAACAAAATCTCGGAACCATGGTGTAATTACACAGGATAGTTGTGTACATGCAAATAAATCGGTAACGTACAAATGTCAAAAAATTTTAAAACACTGCGTTGAAAGCTAGTCGTTGCGTTTTTTCTTCGTTCAATTTGATCTTCCTCTATACTGCAACCACCACATAGTTACGCCATGGCTTGGAATTGTACTTATTTTCAACTATTTTGATTTAAGGCAAATGTACTTATATTTTCAAACTCAAAGTTGGTATGCTTAGGCAGAAGTAAATAAGTAATGCCTTCTATAGGATTTCAGTGCAATTATTGGAGTAACTTCACTTTAAGAATAAAAGATATGTCTAAAGGCCCAACTAAACCATGCATGCTTTGACTGCAGTCAGCTTCTGCAACTGTGCGAATACACACAAATCGTATATCAAAACTACAACGTACTTAACAAAAAGTTTCGTTCAATTTTCACAAATGTCATTTCTTTAAGGAAAGAGCGAAACTGATCGCACTTTCTGTACGGAATCTGTTGTCTATGAATGTATACAAAAAAAAAATGTATTTGGAATGGATCCAGAAATGGAAACTGCATTTATTTTTAAATTAATATAAAATGGGGAAAAAAGAAAATGTTTATACAATAAAATAGACGTATCTTATTATAATCGAAATGTAAAAGAAGGAATGGAGTGCAATTGCAGAAATATGCAATTAATATACACACACAATGTGTACATACAACAATTTGATTGAAAATTCAGTGATGCCACATCTGCATTTGCCAATACTTTTCTCAACAAGCCGCGCGAATAGTACGAAGTGAACTATTTTGGTTTCTTTTTATTTTTTAAAATTTATAAAATGATCGTAGGTTTGCATATTTATTGTTTTAAGTATCTTAGTTAATGTCATTTATTAACATTTTGTGAATAGATTCGATTTATTTAGGAAATATTACACATAAAATTTATGCAATTGTGGGAATATTCCATTGGTTTGCAACAGTGGCTACATTGTTTCTAAAGTTCATGTAAATACAACATAGCCACTAAAAAGTCTTCTCTGATGCTGTAAACAGAATTGGGTCGGAGTCGGAGTAGCGGAGTCAGAAATCCGCTGTCAAAAATGAAACTCCGTCGGAAAGTCATTTGAATAAACACAATTGCGGCGGAACGGAAAATTCAGCTGACATTTTGTTTACATGAAAAAAATTTTTGAATTGAAATATTTTTACTGTGGCAAAGTGAAACATTTTTTGGTGATTATTTGAGTTAGCATTATTCTTGAAAAAAAAAATGAATACCAATATGCAAAGAATAGTGCGTATAATAAAAATTGTAGCAATAATGGTCACTATGTACAACATGTATGTTGAGGCATGTAAGCGCATAAAAAGGAGGTGGTGGGTGCGTCCTGTTAATTTAACCAGGAACGAGTTGGGGTTTTACGGAACGTGCTTTCTTGAACTCAAAATAAAGGACGAGGAACACTTTTTTAAGGCCACTAGGATGAGCGTTCCCAAATTCTATACACTTTTGTCCTTGATTCAAGAAAGACTTCAACGCTTTTCGAGAAGAGCACCAATAAGCCCAGAAAGTCGTTTAGCACTGACATTAATGTAAGTAATTTTGGTCATAAATGCAATAATATTGCAAAATATCCACAATATCTTGCGTGGTCACACAAGTTGGGAGAGAAATTGTTTATGATACCTTCACACAATGCACACTTTTTTGTGGCATTCAAGAAAACGAGCTTGGGAGTTGAATCAGCAACGCTCTACATTGGAATCAGCTGATTTAACTAGCGTGCCCGAACAAGCCGTGTTAAACAACTCCACAGTCCCGTATACACGTGAAATGTTTGATGCACTTTGCATCAAATTTATATAATTTTATTTTTGACGTGCAGCCCCCACTTAGTTCAACTAATTACCTTTTCGAATTGGATCACCTTACGCAAGAGATTGTGGCTGATGTTCTAGCAGCACAAAAAATTGGCATTCTTGGTCCACTACCGGCAAAAGGTAGTGAAACAAAAATTAATATTCCTATTTACATCAATGCCATACAATTAAATCGTCTGCGTAGACAATTTTTAAACTACAGCAAATTGAATCATGCTACAACGAGCAGTTTGGATAAAGTACCACAACTGTTTGTACAATTTCTTAACTCAAATTGCGGTCAATAAAAAGTAAATAAGAATTTAATTTAATTTATTTTTATTTAAATTAGTTAACAAAATGTTTTATATGCACATACTAGTAGAAATATTTTATAAAAATATAACTATGTTTAATAATTCAGTACCTGGAGACCGACCACTGTTCGGTTTTTCGTTTTGAGGTTGAAAAAATCGAAAAAATATGGAATTTGTTGAAAAAAGTTGACTTTTCACTTTCACGCTTCAACTTCTCTTTACTTTTTTCTGTTCCATTTTTTTCAACAATTTTGCTTCGTTTTTAGTTTCGTTAAATTGTGGTCTGATGCAAAAGTGTTTATAAAAAGAGTGGATTGGGACCAAGAGTGAATAGAAATGAAAAGGATAATGCAAAATGGCTCGATTTCATTTAAATTGGACACTAAATCGACTGAGATATCGCAGCATTTATATAAAAGAGCGCAACCGATTGTACAGTTAGTACGAGGGGTAAAACCTATAAGCCACTTTGGTACAAAAACTTATCGCACCTTATTACGTTTAGCGGTTGGTGCTATTTTTTAAATTTTATTGCTGTAAGGATATTTTCCTTGTTCTTCGGCTTATCCCGGAGGTAATCACTCCATAAGTGACAACTCATCGAGGCGGTTCACCCCGAGTAACGTTGGGTCACTTAAAGTCACTTTGGTTCACGAACTTCGTAAACATCCAAAAAAAAAAAAATTCCACGCACCGCAAAACGTTATTAGGTGCGCAAAGTTTTTACACCAACGTGGCCAATAGGTGTTATAGAGCAATTCTACAAAAATCGCACGCAAACCGCAATATCACGATTTTCACTCATCTCGGTGACTCCAAGTAACCCAAAGTGACTCGTGGTGAACCACCTCGATGAGTAGTCACTTATGGAGTGATTACCTCCGGGATAATCCGAAGAACAAGGAAAATATCCTTACAGTAATAAAATCAAAAAATCGCACGCACCGCAAGACATAATTAGATGCGCAAAGTTTTTACACCAACGTGGCCAATAGGTGTTGTAGAGCAATTCTACAAAAATCGCACGCAACCCGCAATACCGCGATTTTCACTCATCTCGGTGACTCCAAGTGACCCAAAGTGACTCGTGGTGAACCACCTCGATGAGTAGTCACTTATGGAGTGATTACCTCCGGGATAATCCGAAGAACAAGGAAAATATCCTTACAGTAATAAAATCGAAAAATCGCACGCACCGCAAAACATAATTAGATGCGCTAAGAGTTTGCACCAACGTGGCCTATAGGTGTTATAGACCAATTCTACCAAAATCGCACGCAAACCACAAAATTGCGATTTCCACTCACCTCGGTGACTCCAAGTGACCCAAAGTGACTCGGAGTGAACCGCCTCGATAAGTAGTCACTTATGGAGTGACTACCTCCGGGATACTCCAAAGGACAAGGAAAATATCCTTACAGCAATAATATCCAAAAAATCGCACGCATCGCAAAACATAATTAGGTGCGATAAGAGTTTGCACCAACGTGGCCTATAGGTGTTATAGACCAATTCTACCAAAATCGCACGCAAACCACAAAATTGCGATTTCCACGCACCTCGGTGACTCCAAGTGACCCAAAGTGACTCGGAGTGAATCGCCTCGATAAGTAGTCACTTATGGAGTGACTACTTCCGGGATACTCCAAAGGACAAGGAAAATATCCTTACAGCAATAATATCCAAAACATCGCACGCATCGCAAAACATAATTAGGTGCGATAAGAGTTTGCACCAACGTGGCCTATAGGTGTTATAGACCAATTCTACCAAAATCGCACGCAAACCACAAAATTGCGATTTCCACTCACCTCGGTGACTCCAAGTGACCCAAAGTGACTCGGAGTGAACCGCCTCGATAAGTAGTCACTTATGGAGTGACTACTTCCGGGATACTCCAAAGGACAAGGAAAATATTCTTACAGCAACAAATTCCGCAAATCGCTCAGGACGCACTAAGTGATCAAATATTAAAAATGACCACTACAATATTAACACTACACCACTGTAATTAAAAGTCTATTGGAACAAAATATTTTTTTTATTTTTCGAACTTTCTCTATCGATTGGAACAAAAAATTTAAAAAAATTACTCCCATAGTACACTAAATAACATTTAACGTTTTTCGTACGTATGGGAGGTGCCACGCCCACTTACGCAATCCCGTTGAAATCCATATAATTTCAAAGCTTATAGTAATCGACACCTCTACACCAAATTTAAAGAAAATACCTCCCATAGTGCACTAAATACAACATTCAACGATTTTCGTATATATGGGACGTGCCACGCCCACTAACGAAATCTCGTCGAAATCCATTTAACTTAAAAATTTTTGGTAACCGACATCTCTGTACCAAATTTTAATGAGATTACTCCCATAGTGCACTTAATATAACATTTAACGGTTTTTGTTTGTATGGGAGGTGCCACGCCCACTGAAGCAATCCCGTCGAAATGCATTTAATTTCAAAGCTTATAGTAACCGACAACTCCTCACCAAATTTTAAGAAGATTACTCTCATAGTACAATAAATATAACATTTAACCTGTTTTGCTTGTATGGGAGGTGCCACGCCCACTGGTACTATTACACCCATTTTTCGTCTTGAGGTACCTTATAGCAAGTATATCCACCATATGAAATTTCAGAACGATTGTGTTGTTAATTCTCTTATTATAATGTTTATAAATATTGTGGGCTGTGCCACGCCCGTAAAAGAATTTTGCCAGTATAGTGACATAGCATGTTATGATGACTGCTCTTAGTGGTATTATCTATAAAATTTTTATGAAAATCCTCAGTGCCGTTTTTGAGTAATATTGAATCAAAATTTTCAATTATTGAAAAGTGCCACGCCCACTTTTCCGATTCCGCCCACTTTTGGCAAAATTTAAGACATTTATGATCTGCATCTGTGTACCAAATTTCATCACAATATCTTGAATAGTTTTCAAGATATGACGTTATGAAAATAAAAGTTTAGGGCTGTGCCACGCCCCTCCAGGAGCCTTTGATAAGTTAAAACCCAGCCCAATCCTAATTTTGTTCACATATGTACCTAACCCCCAAGTTTCATCAAAATCGCTGCACCCGTTTTGGAAATAAAGTCTGAAAATATATATATATACATACAATTTTAGCTCGTTTAATAATATTAGATATACATACGTTTATTTTTTTGCTAGTGAACAGCACATCTAGGTTAAAACTAAGTCTCAATTGTATTTTTTTTAACCAAAATGTTACATCTTTTATTTCCGAGGATTTGTACAAAATAAATTTATGTAATGTAAAAACCTTTCAGTTAAGTCAATAAAAATTCATACCTCTTGAAAGCAGTGCATTTAAAAACTATTCAATAAAGTATAACAAAAAAAAGAAGAAATCATATTGCGTTACACTGCAAAATAATAGAAAAATAAAAACTGCACATGCTAAGTAAAAGAAAACTTAAAAATTTTCAATTCAGTTCAATTTTTGTTTTTTAAACTTTAGTCGTCACTCTTTAAAAATACTTCGTAGCTTATGACACATTATTGAAATCACTAATTTCATTATCGTTACAATCGTCCACATACATTTCTTTTTGGATTTCATTTTTTGGTTTCTGGCACACCCAGAATAAACTCTCGTATTCACTCTTCAGCATTGACCGCGGATTCCGTTCGTATTTTGTACGTCGTCCAGTTTTGCTGCGTATTATTTTAAAGCCAACAGCTTTAACAATTTCCATAATATCTTCATGCGAGGGCTCTATGCTGTTTTCGTCCTGAATATTGCTAAAATGGTATAGTAATGGGCCAAGATTAACCCAAATACCCCCAGGTACCAAAATTCTATAAATAAGTGAAGTTAAATTAATTGTGTTGAAGAAAAAGAACACTTCACATACTGGTAAATAGTTCCAATAAATTCAGCGATATTATTTGCACAATCTATCAAAAAACAAGTAGCTACACAGTCAAATGAATTGGGTTTCTTATAAACCTAACAAAAAAAGAAAAAACATTTATTATAGAAATTGATAAACTATTTGTTAGACATTATTACCTCTAAGAAATCACCAGCTATGATGTAATTGTTTCCTTTTGGTGGATGTTTAACCGGACATACGTCGGAAAAGCGCACAGGAGCCGTTTGATCATCACGTTGTAAGTTATTTACATATTGATGAACCCAAGGGTAAATGGTGAATTGGTTCTCTTCGGTACATCTTGATGAAAACATGTAATAAGTAAAATTTTTAATTCTAGTTATAATAATCTACTTACGTATTTAAAACTTTTGTTTTTAAACTTGTGTTAGCAACGTCAGTAAAAATTCTTTTTATTAATCTCAATCGGAATTTTCATAGTATCTAAAACTGCCTTAAAGCCTTTTCCTTTGCCTTCTCGAAACCTTCGGTGACTATACGTGGATGTAAGCCTTCAGCCAGAAAGATATCAGCTTGTTTTAGCAATTCGCCGATAAGTAGCACAGTGCACGTAGTGCCATCACCAGTTGAGTCATCTTGAGCAGTGCTGGCTCTAGCAATCATAGAAGCAGTTGGATGTTGAATTTGCATTTCGTGCAAAAGCACATTGCCGTCCTTGGTGATTTTGATGTCACCAGCACCGGAGACCAAAATTTTCATGGTACCCTTTGTTCCTAAGTTGGTTTTCATTACATCTTGCAATCCTTTCGCTGCCGAAATGTTTATTGCAAGGCTTGGGTGGCACGCGCAAAATTTAGCTTTGGATTAAGTAAACTTATTGATATCATTTTTAATTTAACTTTGTTCACCTTTAAATTAATATTAATGTGAATTAAATTGCAAAATTTTAATTCCAGCAAGGAATGTGAATGAAATGTGCAACTAACACAAGTAACAGCGTTGACAAAAAAAGTAAAAACGTCAACAAAACAATTGACACAAGCTGAAATACAACCCTGATCCGACGGAGAAAATAGAAATAAATCTAAATCGACGGAGCTCCGTCGGTAGGCTATCAGTCGTATGCCGCAGTTCTGTTCAATTTCATAGCATCAAGTGTGTTCTAATTTTTGACAGCGGATTTCTGACTCCGCTACTCCGACTCCGACCCAATTCTGTTTACAGCATGAGTTTGTTATGCACTTGACAGGCTTTTCGTTCGGATTTGACAGTAGGTTACGGCATGCATGCATGCAACAATGCATAGTTTAGTTGGCCCTTAAATCTGATACTATTATGCAAAAAAATATGTTTTTTTAAAAATATGAAGTTAGACCACTATTATACTGAGCGACACATATGTCGCTGAAAATTTTTCGATAACATCATTACTATTTCTCGGCCTGTAATTGATATACTGAGATTATGTAAGATGGGTGAAATCGAATTTAATTGAGGTTTTTCGGGCAAGAAATCTCAACAACTTTGAGTAAAACAAATTTATATATTCGGTGAACTAACCACTGAACAGATATCTAGCAGTCCTTTGAAGCAGTAATAAGGTAGAGTAAGAACATCATAAACAAACGTTACGACTTTTCTTACGACTTTGACAGTTCGTATGAAAAGTCGAAAACGCAAGTCGTTCGACAAGGCTGTACAACGCAACTCTTAAGATGTTATGTTGAGCGCTGTGTAAAGTTGACCGGGCAGTGCCTGCAGTAGCTTTGTTTTTTTTCGCAAAGTTGGCTGCATTGCTGGCTGAGTGTATCTTTGCAGCGGTGTAGATGTGTAGTCTTGTATGAAAATAAAGTGAGTGTGTGTATAATTGATAAGCGTGTCTCTTTTGATAGGTGGCCATATTGACTGTGTGCGTAGTTTTGTCACTAATTGTAGTTCACTGCAACTCTTAACATATCTATCTCTTTTCAACAGATACGGAACAAAGCAGTTGGATTTTTAATCAACTTGCTTTACTCCTTATTTGTCGCGCACTCGCTTGTCATCTTTCATTTAGTAGTCGTTTCGTCTCGTTGACTTACATTGTTCATCGTTGAACACTTACCCAGTCATCTAAGTTTTCAAACCAAGATATTTGTGCATATTAAATTACAATTTTGACTAAAAAAACAAGTAAAACTACGCAAGCAATATTAAATAAAACTTTATCCGATATTAACATTTTGCATTAACAAATAAAAATAAGCGATTTTTCGCGTGCGATTGTTCTCGCTTAAGAAGCATCAGCAGAGGCGGAAGCACTACAGCACCTCCATTTGGAAATTGAAAAAAAAAGATAAGCAAAAATTTAAGGAACGAATAGCAAAAGAAAGATTCGTAAGTTTCGTCCGCGTGTGAAATAGTTTGCACTATAATTCAAGAACGAACCAGATATAATGAAAAGCTATAGAAAAATTCAATGGAATATTTAAATTAAATTGACTTAAGAAATTCTTTTATATTTATGACTTCTTCAGTTTTTTTATTTGAATTTCCAAGTTTTGTTATCCCGACATACGATGATGACGACGTCGTCGACTTAGTAGACGTCGTAACCCATACTGTGGAAGCCTGTGCGTGTATGTGTGTTCGTACGACTCCCGACGTGGGTCGGTAATGCCATAACGGAGAGTCAATCGGTCTTTTTTTTTTTTAATTTCTTCTATTTGGCATGCATTTGAAAAGACTTGCTGCTTGAACGTCACCGTCACCAATATCAGAAAGCAGAAAAATCGGCCGTGCTTTAGGAAAGCGTTTAGTAGATAATGAGACCTACTCAATATTAAATATTTTTTTATTGGAGATAAGTTGCAACCAATTATCATAGTGTTTATGGTTAGAAAAAAAATAATGGTCTAAGTTCTCGCGTAGACAAAGCAAAGTATCATGCAAAACAATTTGGACGTTCAAACGAGCTACCAAATTGTAAAGTTCTGTTTTACCCAGTGTGACCAATGTAAACTTTTATATATTAATACACAAGTAATATATTTAACACATCAAATATTTCGGCCTAAATAATCAGACATAACCTAAGTTTGTTTGTCAGCCTTCAAGAAAACGTTTGTGGAAGCAAACTGTTTATTTGCTTATTAAATTATGTCAACTTTGAATTTTCGAACTGCTGGGTCTTATAGTTTTTACAGCTACCGGAAATAATTATATCACTAAATTTTTTTCCCTTCAACTCCACACTTTCGTCATTGTTTTGTTTGTTTTTTTTTTTTTTTTGTTTTACACGTTTCTCAGCGACTTCACACCTAAGGTTTTTCAACCAAAGTTTATAACCTCAAACTATAAAACAGAAACATGGCTAAGACCTCAAAGCTAGAAAAGAACTTCGCGCTATCCTCGAATACCTCGTTGCTGTTGCTTGGCGTGATTCAGTTTCAAATTAGTGGAAAGCAGCACCAGCTGCTTGGTTCTCATATACTTACATATGTCAAGATTCATATTTTTGTGCTTTCATAAATGTTCCTCTGCTGTTGGCTAAACCAACTGATTGTCGATTACCCGATCTGTGTAGTTGAAGACTTTCTTCTTTCGAACGTTAGAATGAGAGCATCAAAAGTGATGTGTCCGAACCAATGCAGTCGATGAACTTAAGCTTTTCAAACCAAATCCACGTCATGAAAATACACCAGTAGAATCTTTGATGTGCCGCTCTCACAAGCAGGATCAATTTCATGACATCCAGACAATTTCCTTACTGCCCATCAATTGGTTCCATACAGAAGAATATCCGTGGTCCTCTCTCCAGTGGATTGCAATTAAACATTAACTTGTTCTTTTTTTTTGTGTAAAACTATTTTTAAATTTACAATGTATTTTTTAAAGGTCATATTTGATTCAAAGTCGATTCATGTAGCGAAGCCGATTTAAGGGAAATTAAACTACCATATAAAAGGGTCCTAATGTTAAAATTTTTCTCGAGATTCTCAAGCTCTTCATTTCGAGTCAAGCATGTGCTATATGCATAGTATGTGCTTATACAAAGCAACACCTTTGTTCATGCTAAATCTCTATTCAAATGTAGTTTTTTTTGCAATAGAACGCGATATCACGCCTCTAAGAGGAAAATGCGTTTCCACGGCAAAATTAATAGGCCAGTTTTGATGAAATTTAGCAGAGATGGATTGATTTTTGAGTACTTCTTTAGTTTGTAGTGAGCGGTGCCACGCCGCTAGCCAGAAAATATGTACTTACAGTTATACTAATGAACCGATTTTTATGAAATTCGGTATTGAGATAAGAAAGGTATTTCTTTTTAAGTGAGCGGTACCTAACCAGAAAATGTATTTTCACAGCAAACGATTTTCATTAAATTTGGTATTGGACCATTAGACAAAATATTTGTTTTTTTATGAACGGTTCCACGCTCCTAACCAAATAATGTTTACAGCTATACTGATGACCCATTTGATGAAATTTGATATGGAGATTGAGTGAACCCTGAGAAAAGACATGTTTTAATGGGCATTGCGACGCCCTTAGCCAAAAAATAACGTTTTAAAGCTATGCTAATTTTAATCAAATTCGATGAAGAAATAGATTGAACGAAATTCACGAAAATAGTAGTGTCGTTGGGTCCTGAGTGTTTTACTATCAAATTAAATGATGATACAATTTTCATATAAAGTTTTGAAAAATTAATAATGTATATTCATTTCCGAGAATATTTAGAGTCTCTTTTGTTATAAACTTTTATTTATTTTAACGCAATGGCTTAATCAAAATAAAATTCAAAAATAATGCTGGTTACTAAAATTAAAAAAAAAAGGCGACACAACTTAATTTTAACTACATGTTACGTGTTATACATGCTTTATTGTTTATTACGACTTTGCATCGATGTGGAATAGAGTCAACAAGGTCCTTACAACGCTTCACACGAATTTCAGCCCAAGTCCCTTTAAACATTTGCCAAAGCTGTGTTCTACTTGATAGCTTTGCTGTTGTTCTCACAAATTTTCTATCCTATTAAGGTCCGGAGATTATGCTGGCCATGGCAGTACGTCTAGTTTTCAAGATACAAACATTCATAAGCTAGTTTATAACGTGCTTCTTCGTCTAAAAGGAAGGTATACCTTCCTGGAACTTCTTGTATTCAAATTATTTTCCATTAGTCGACGACGAATTGTCACAGCACTGATAAACAGATTTGGCTGATTTTTAATCATTTTTGAGGACTTAGTCTTGCAATATCGTGCACTTCGTCTGTCGTCTAATAACGAAATCTGGAGCTTACCACCTCGATTTCCAGGTTTCTTACAATAGTTAATAGCATTAAATATCAGGGCAGTGCATCCAGCCATATTTTCAATTTCCTTGAAGGCCTTGCCCTGATTCCTTAGCCTAATTATTGATTCTATCTTCTCGATTCAGCAATTTCTTCCTCTACCCACTGAAAAAAGGAAGAGTACCTCGATTGCAATAAATTGATATGTATAAGCAAATTATTGAATTACTTAATTACACTTACTTATGGCGGTTTTCTAGAATTTTTAATTTTTTTCAACTAATTACGTAAAACACTACTATTTTAATGAACCGCAGATTTTTGGTGCAAATATGTAAATGCATCACAAACAAGACAACACGAAACAAAAGTAACGGGATTTTTTTGCTTTTCTGTTCTTTTTATTCAGTCCTACGAAAATTTTACTAAGGAGTTCAGTTTGTAAGGCAAAATATTTTAGAAAAGAGATTTAAAAGTCATGTCATGCAACACTACTACAGTGGGTGATACTATTAGAGCCACTACGTAAAAACACATTTTTTCAATTTAAACTATGATAAAAGTATGAAACTAAAAAACATGTACATATATCTTTATTTACTTATTTTTAAGGGGTCTAATTGATAAAATAAAAATACAAGTCAGATGTTCCGTTTAGTATTTTTAGAACTAAAAATAAGTGTAGAGAAATATCTCAAAAACTTTGTTGAACCGCCTTTTGCACCAATCATCTCTTTAGCTCTTCTAGGCATAGGGACGTCCATTAATTACGTGGTGTTTTTTTTTGAAAATTCGGACCCCCCTCCCCTTGTTGAGATTTGGTGAGATCTGGCCGGATTGTTCTGATCACTGTAAAATTTAGAAATTCGTAAAATATATTATGATAATAAAATTAGTTTAAATCAAACTGATTATAAATAAAAACTTGTTGGAAGGTTAGGGCTTCACTTCTATGGAACACTTCACAGAGATACGTCTTTATAGTTCATTCAGTGTATGCGATTGCCTTTTTTGTAAATAGAGTTGGAGGTGATACTTTAATAATCGAAACACAATTGGGCAGCAGCAAAACACCATGTTGAACAGAATAAAAGCAGCAACAGCAAAATCTGTAAACAATTGAAAAACTCTAAACAAACAAACTTGTCAACTTTTCCTGTTGTTTTTTCATTCCGTGATTTGTAGGTATAGTTCATCCTTTGAATCATTCTCTCCTCGTGATCATCCTTTCCCAAAATGGGATTCTTTGGGAATATTGTAATAAAGCATTATTCATGAATATTTATTTATAGGGTAAAAAAAAGATACAATGAAATAGCGGACATTATACAATGGCGGCTTAAAACGGACCACCTTAGAAAATGTGTTTATTTTGGAAATAACTTCAAATATAATTATATGGATTTGAAACCTTATTTCAAAAGTTTTAAATTAATTGTAACATTTTTTAGTTTCAGTGTTATTTAATTTACAAAAAAACAAAAGAAAGAACTTCAGTAACAGATCGCTTTAACTCTCTGAATAAATCAAACTACATACTAAAACTAATTATGACAGATTCAATGAAATTTGGCCCAGAATGGTTGCGCAATTTGTCGACGGATTCAACAGCAAATACTTCATTAGGTAGCGGAAACAGCAGTAGTGGTGGCGGCGGAGGGATTAGCAATTCATCATCAAATAACAATTCCACCTTCTCAGCAGTTAACTTAGGCGGTGGAGGAAATGGCAGCAATAGCTATCATTATGGCAACTCAAGTTCAATTGCCGCCCAACTTTCAACGTCGTCATCATCAGGACAACGAAATTTGTTCCCACAGTTTCGCTATGGACGCGAGGAGTTGCTTTCTCTTTTTGATAAAAATTGTAATATGCCAGAAATATTACCTGGATATAAAAAGCTTTTTGTTGAGAAAGTGCAAGTTCCGCTAGCCTTGACTCCTAGCACAGATGAGGAAATATTTACGCAAACATCTGCTGCGCCAACGGTAAATGCGAAAAATATATACTTATATGCATGTTTAGTTGTATTCTTGCGGACAAAATTTTCTAAATAAACTGGGTGAATGTTAGAAAATGAATGAATTATCTTAAATATACAGTACCGCTCAAATGCTTTGCAACTGAAATTACTTTTGAAGAAACATCAAATTATTTCAGTGAAAAATAACTTTGAAATTTATTTAATGTTTATTTTATTAACTTCACTTATTGTTGATTTTTTACCAAAAACAAAAATGTTATTTCGTTAGCTAACAACAACAAAAATTCAAGGTAAACAAAAGTAGCGAAAATTCAAGCGCTCAAAACATGTGCAACTCATCATAATACCAAGAAATAATGCATAACCAGCTTAATATTTGGTTCCGTCACTGTTCTTTCTGATGACTGAATGACATCTCTTAGACATTGATTCATAACTTTATTTATTTATAAGTTGAAATCGCGTTCCAATCTTTTTCTATTTCAGCGAATAGGTCATTACCACTTTTGAACATTTTCTTACCGATTATACGTTTTACCACTATCCACATGTGTTCAATCGGGTATAGATTGGGAAATTGCGCCGGCCATGACATGATATCAACTTGTTTTTCCACAAGCCAAGATTTTACAAGCTTTAAACTATGATTTCGACCATTGTCATGTTGAATTGTCCAAGGAAGTGGCATGTTCCACTCAGTAAATGGGAGAATAATATTGCTTAAAATATTATTGTAGCTAGCTGCTGTCCTCGTGCCTTCAATGCGCTTAATGTTCCCAACTCTATCCATCGAGAAACAGCTCCAGGCTATCATGCTCTGACCTCCGTGTTTAACTGTAGGTATTCTGTATTTGGGATTGAGCTTTGTAGACTGATGTTGACAAGGAATAACTAACTAACTAACTGTATTATGGTCTGGCGAACCTACATTTAACTTTCGTGGACCATATTGTAAGTTTAAGTAGGTCAACGTCAGTGTAAAAAACTCAATCAAAAATACAGAACACCTACAGTTAAACACGGAGGTCAGAGCATGACAGCCTGGAGTTGTTTCTCGATGGATAGAGTTGGGCCCATTAAGCGCATTGAAGGCACGAGGACAGCAGCTAGCTACAATAATATTTTAAGTAATATTAAATCTTAGCTTGTGGAAAAACAAGTTGATATCATGTCATGGCCGGCGCAATCTCCCAATCTATATCCGATTGAACACATGTGGATAGTGGTAAAACGTATAATCGGTAAGAAAATGTTCAAAAGTGGTAATGACCTATTCGCTGAAATAGAAAAAGAATGGAACGCGATTTCAACTTATAAATAAATAAAGTTATGAATCAATGTCTAGGAGATGTCATTCAGTCATCAGAAAGAACAGTGACGGAGCCAAATATTAAGCTGGTTATGCATTATTTCTTGGTATTATGATGAGTTGCACATGTTTTGAGCGCTTTAATTTTCGCTACTTTTGCTTACCTTGAATTTTTGTTGCCGTTAGCTAACGGAATAACATTTTTGTTTTTGATAAAAAATCAACAATAAGTGAAGTTAATTAAACTAACATTAAATAAAATTCAAAGTTATTTTTTCACTCAAATAATGTGATATTTCTTCAAAAGTAATTTCAGTTGTAAAGCATTTGAGCGGTACTGTAAGTACTGTTAAATTGAACCCTTAACACTTATAGCAAAACTGAAAAATGTCAAAAGGTTTATAAAGGCTTGGTATAATATCGATAAATCATCGAAATTCTAATCACGTCTAAGTTGTAGTAATCAATACCTTACCTTTTTTACTTCATTGATATTTTGTAAAAATTGCTTAATGAAACGTATTAAGAGTATTAATTTTATTTATTTCCAACAGTAAAGATATTGATTGACCTATTACTACTTTGATTTTAGCAACGACCAGCATGGGTAAGACGCTCCCCTGTTGGATTTACACCTTCAGTACGTGGCACAGGACGTGGTGGTTCAGTTGATAGAGGGCGTATGCGCGGAAAGTCTATTTATCATCCCATATATCAGCGTCCTACTCCCATGTTTGAAGATGATGTACGCCCACCCGCTCTTAAGGTTTAAACATACCTCAAAGTATTCTGTAAAGTAATTATAATAAATTTATTTACGCTTAGCCCGAGCGAAGTTGGTCAGAGCGCAATGGAGCTGGTGATGCACTTGGAACTGGTGGATCTGGTAATGGTGGTATTGGATCAGACTGGAATGGTACACCTGCTTCAAGTCCGCGTAAAGAATTTTCCAGTCATTCTAGAAATATGGAAAATTGGAGAAAAAATCGACCTGAAGATGGTTCAGGTGATGCACCGACGTCTGGTCTGGTAGGAACAGATGGCTGGCGTGGCTCTACAAGTTTTGGAAATACACACCGATGGGGTTTGTTTATTTTTGTTTTTAAATGTTCAACTCTTATAAGCCTTGTAACAAAACCTTTCAATGTCAGCTCGTTCTACTAGTTGGCGTGATGAGGAAACAACGCCAAATAATACAGACGGGTACACTGCTAGTGGAATACCAATGCAGCGCTCCTATTCAACAATTTCCACAACAGTGACTGAGCGTGGAGGTTATGCTAGTAACATCGTGTTAAAGAGTTCATCATTAAATTCTACTTCAGGCTACGGAAGTAACAGTAATCCAATAACAAATCGCCAAGCAAGTAGTAACTCTGGACCACCGAGTGGAAGGGGAAATCAATGGGTAGCACCAACTGGAGAAATCGATGATAATCTGCCTGAATGGGCAATGGAAAATCCTTCAGATAGTGGTGGCACTTTTGACGCAAGTGGAGCGTTTCATGGATCGGTTGATGAAGACGAACCCAATAACAGCAAAGAATATCAGTTTGCACGGAAAAAAAATCGTAGCAAGGAGCAATCAACTGCTGCGAATTGCAAAGATGACGTGCTCCAGGAAGAGCACGAAAATGCCAACTCAACAAATGTCGAAAAAAGTGTTCAAAAAAGTGAATCATCTTCACAACAAAATGAGCCTTCGGAAACATATATAGATAATGAAAGTTTATCTAATGAGAAACCGCTCCAAGGAAGTGAACCGAAATTTTCAGAGGAACAAAATGTGCATTCCGATAAACTTAGCGAAACAAACGATAAAAATTCATCTCCTAATATAGTTCCACTAGTAAAATCCGTGCAAGTAAATTCAATTGCTCAAAATACTTCTGAGTCCCCGACGAAACCTACAACTATTACACCAACAACAGTTCAACAATTACAGTCCAACACCTCACACAGTGATCTGTCAGATCGTATGCAAGAAGTTGCCGATGATATGGTAGAGAAATTGATAATGGACGATGATTCTATTGGAATCAGCAACAATGGAAGCAAAAACATAAAACCCACTACTACTTCATCTAGCTCAAATAATATGAATATGCCAAACGCATTTGTTGCACCAGTGGTGGCTGCTCTTTTAAAACAAACTGCAGCCCAACAGCAGCAACAAGTTTCCCAAAATTTAGGTGCATCACCCTCTTTACCGAATTTGGCTGGTCATAAAGTGATGCCTCTTTTTGGAGGAGGTATTGTTGTTGATCATGCCACAATGCAACAGCATAACTTACAACAGCAACAGTTAGCTGCCGCTTCAGCTGCAGCTAATATGCAGTCTTCAATGAATTCCGGCTCAACGGACGATTTATGGTATTATCGTGATCCGCAGTCTAAAGTTCAGGGGCCTTTTACTGCAAACGAAATGACTGAATGGTATCGTGCTGGATATTTTGATGAAAACTTGTATGTGCGGCGTGTATGTGATGCAAGATTTCGTGCGTTAGGTGAATTAATTAAGTTGTGTCACGGCAATATGCCTTTCACCCACACTCATTTAATTCCTGTTGGTCTTGATAATGTTAACATGGTGCCGAATGCAGTTCCTATTCGGCAAGTTCGAGAGAAGCCTCAAGGTATAAATGAATTTGGTTTAAATCAACAGCAGGACCAACGTGAAGAACTCAAGGGTAATGTAATGGCAGCGGCAGATTCTTTGAGTGCTGCGGTTAAAAACCTTATAAATCCAGTTGATATGTCTCATATGTTAAACATGCATTTCCAAATGTTGCAGGAGCAATATCTACGTCATCAAGAAATGTTGGTAGTGACTGAATTTTCCAATAAAGAGTGTTTTCAACGATTGACGCCGTCTGAGCGTGAAGCTGTTGTACGTCAAAAGGTACAGATGTTGGGTCTTCCAGAGTATTTAACAAGCTTAGCAGGTCTTAGCAACTCATTATCGACTTTAAATCCCACTGCAGGTAATCAGTTATATGATGTTATAACTGAGTGTTCTAAAAAGGAACAACATTTTGCTGGAGGACAGCAGCAACAGCACCAGCCTCAGCAGACTGTTTCAAATCCATTTTTAGACCCTGATGATTTTATTTTAAGTGCCCAAAAGCAGCAGCAACCTACACAATTTGCGAATATTCCTTATAGTTCTGTCGTTAATAACGAAAATGGATCAGCTGGAAATGTTACCGGAGGAAACGATGACATGTCGACTAATGAATTGCTTAATGACTTTAATTTACGAATGCTTCTTCGTGGTGGCAATATTAATTCACAACAAAGAAAAACACCAACTGATTATGTTGCTTCTAACGACTTTTTGACTCAACAACAATTAATGGTTGCAGCTTCTCAAAGTCCAGCTCTACAAATGTGGATTCCACAATTAGGAACAGTTAATAATGTTCATCAGCCGCAATTTTTGCCACAACAAGCAACTCAGCCGGCTACTAACCAATGGACGGCTGGGCCACTTGTTCACATGTTGAATTCGCCAATATCAGGAGCTCCAATGACAACAATTGCACAGAATAAAGTTCCTCCTGCATCCATGTGGGATGTGTTGCCATTAGAACAACTTCAAAACCCTCATCAATTTCAATCAAACGTCTTAAACTTTAATGTGCAAGCTCAACAAAAGACAAGTGCACCACAACAAGCAGCTGAAGAACCGAACCAGCCGCTTAGTGAACAGGAAAATTTTACGGAGCCACAACTAAATCCACCAAATGTTCATCAAGGTGAAGCATCTGTTAAAACTAGCAGCTCAGCACAACAGGCATTAGATTTGGACAAATCTCGCAAGGAAGATCAAAGCGATAATCAGCAACCGTACATCACCATTAAGCGTACTAGTAATAAAAATCAAATTACGTCTGCAAAAGTCAAAGAAGATATTTTAAACAACAAAAAGCAAACCGAGGAAGATCGACGTCGCGAGCAAGTTGAAGAAAAGCGTCGTCAAAAAGAAGAGAAGAAGCGCCAACAAGTTGAAGACGAAAAACGTCGCTTACAACAAATTGAGGAAGAGAAACGACGACAACTACTCGAAGAAAAAGAGCGACAACAACAAATCCAAGCACAGCGCCGTAAGGCTATGTTGGGAAATTCTGCTAACGCAGCGACAGCTAGTTTAAACACCAGCAAACCAAATAAAGACCAACAACGTGTTCAATCTTCAGTTGCGCCTTGGTCTGCTCAGACTACTTCGGTTGCAGGCATTTCTGGACCAAGTTTGGCTGAAATTCAAAAAGCTGAGCGTCGAGAGAGAAGAGCTGATCAAAGACAAATGGAAATATTAGAAAAGCAATTGAAAGCTACTACTACTGCTGCTGCTGAAATAAACGAGTCTTTTCTCAAGTGGAATGCTTCACCGGTTCCTGTGAAGAGCTTTGCGGAAATCCAAGCCGAAGAGTCTAAGCGCTTGGCTTCTGAAATCCTAGACATACAACGACGTAAAGAACACGAACAGCAATCTTCGACTATTGCTGCAAATATGGGTGTCAGTATTAACCCTATTATTGGAGCAGGTGTAAATTCAACTAACCTTTCTGCTATATGGAGTGGCCCAAAAGTTTGGGGTTCCACTAGTAATGCTGGTTTCTGGGAAGAGCCAATCAAATTCAGTGCTGCTCTTGCTACCAATAATAACGTTACAACATTAGCAGCTTCGACTGCAGTAAGACCACAACAGACGTCAACGCAGCAAAAGTCACAAACTTTAACTAATCAGCAACAAAACGTAACGTCTAATCGTAATTTAACAAAAAGTCAAACAGTTTCAACCATGCAAAATACTTCATTATTGCCTGGTTCTACCAACAAAAATAATCAACAGCCAATTAGCTCTTCGATTTCAGTTAAACCAAGTCTAAAACCACAGCAAAAACCTCACTCAAGTACAGAGAAAAAAGTTAGCGGAAAGAATCAAACCCTTAATTCATCAAATAACAATATAGCGACTTTGAATAAAAAAGATGACTATCAAAATGAATTCACTGGCTGGTGTATGAAGAGCTTAAACAGCATGAATACAAAAGTTGACGGTAGGTGAAACAGACTATGTATTATAGCAAAATAAAATCATTTTTTTTTCGATTCATTTGTAGTGCCAACATTTGTTACATTTTTGCAAGACTTGGAATCACCATATGAGGTTAAAGATTACGTTAGAATGTATTTAGGTAGGTTTTGCATGTCACAAAGTTTTATGGATTGTTGAAAATGATTTTTTTCAAAAATGAGTCAGTTGTCAAAATTTATTCGTTTTGAAACTTTTGTATTTGCAATTTATTTCTCATTTAATAGGCGAAGGAAAGGAGTATACTGAATTTGCTAAACAGTTTCTTGAACGTCGTAGTAAATATAAAAATCTACAACGCGCTCAAAATGCACACAACGATGACATGTGCAAGCCTGCACCAGCAATAACTCCATCTGGCAATGATTCTTTGGATAATAGAGTACGTTTATAAGTTATTTGTACACTTTTTTAAATTTTACTTTTTCATATTGCATAGGGAAAACAAAAAAAAGTTAAAAAGAGTAAAATGACCAAATTAGACGCACGCATATTGGGATTTTCCGTTACTGCAGCGGAAGGGCGTATTAATGTTGGAGATCGTGACTATGTTGACGCGCCATAATTGCAGTATAGCAACACTGCTAAGCATCATTTGTCGTCGTTTTATAAGATCCTAAAATTTTAATAGCTTGTAAAAAATTAGCCGCCTTAAAGTGCAACGCATGATTCGTTAAATTTTGTAAGTTCCAGATTTCAGTTGAGTTTTATCCCAAATATTATTGTTTTCACTTAAAATGAGTTGTAAAATTATATTTTTTTCTATTACAAACGGTTTTAGTAAGCAAAGAAATGATAACATTTCGAAGTGTATTTTATTACATTAGATTTTACGTGCGACAAGTAGATGCAACTTATCATATTAAATGCAGTTATGCATTATTTATATAATTCTATATTAAATAAATGTACATCGTTATTTTTTAGAAATGTATTATAATGATGTGAATTAATGAATTATAAAAAATGAAGTAATTTATGAAATAAAATCTACTCTTATATAGGATAACGAACACTAATACAACGAAAATCATTATATTTTCGTCTTAGTTTTGTAAATTTGTGTAATCTTTGACCCGGTCGTAAAACATACAAACTTCTCTGTAACGAAAGCAATCGAACATTTTACTAATAACATGTATTTCAAATGATTTTTGCAGAACTATCGTCAGGAGTAACTCACTTATTTAAGATTGAAACTATCTGTTGGTTGAAAAAATGTCATTCTTGTAAAAATCAAACTTCTTCACCACCGGCTCTGACCGGGATATGTTCAAATACTGACCCGATATCTGCCGTGCTTTAGGACGCAGCTCTCACTAACAATTCACTACGCAGCGGCACTGAGCCAAATGCTTATATCGCGCCTTCTCACGGGTTAACAGCCCCTTCATGGTTGGCTAAAAACTCGTCTTTTAAGTCGCCACAATTTTCTTCTCTACATAGTTGGCGACAGCAAAGAAATATATATTAGAAGAACAACATTCCGGCAAAGTCGATAATTGGATCGTACTTTAACGTGGTTGACGAGAGATTTACGGTCTTAGAATCAGGGGAAATGTGATTTTGGATTTTGTTGCGCATTGGGGATTTTAACAATGACGTACAATTCCCTCTGCTCTGCCATTTTTTATTTTATTAGGATTTTCTATTTTATTTATTTTAACTTATATGAAGTTTTTTGAATATATTCCGCCATTTTTTATTTACATTTTATAAATAAATTAATTAATTAATTTTACATTTGAGCTGCATTTGAGAAAATTCATTTTTATTGCTACCAAGCAACCAGCAAATCCTGAAGCAGGATATTTATTTTGACTTCTCCAAAAGAGCAAATTTGCAACCGATCCCGCGTAATTTGCGTTGTTGTTGCCTATTATATTCAGAAAAATTCAGTGGAAAAAATCCTAGCAAAATGCGTGCAATTGTTGTTGTTTTTTTGTAGCTTACAACCGATCCCGTTATTTGTTTTGTTGTTGCTTTTTTTCAGCCGAAAAATTCAGACGAAAATTAGCAAATATTATATTCCTGTTGTTTGCTTGTATGTGTTTCACATTTTGCTATTTGTCGCAACCAGAATTTTTTGCCAAGGGGATTTTTAATCTGACGAAATTAATCACTTATATTTTCATATTTTCTTGTTTTACTTGAAACAAGTCATTAGTTAACACAACTTAATACCTAAATAGATTAAATTAGAATAGTTTAATCACTTGCACTGATTCGGCATTTAAAAAATCACGAAAATCAAATTTTGAAATACAAAAAAATTAAACTTTCTTTAAAATTAACAAAGAAACTAATTAAAAATGCTTAAATACACTGCCACTGCCGACGTGTTAGTTTTATTTGGGCTTAAGTCCTTGAAAATTCAAAAATATTTATGTTGGGGGCTTCAGCCTCCTTGACCCCTTGATCAACTACATGCGTTTTTCAGTTCAAACTGAAAAATAAAAATAATATTCATCTTGTTTGATTTGCTGAGCGCCTGCTTCAAACAAAAATTCTTTTGTCTTACAGCTAGAATTGAAATCATTTTACAAATTTCAAAATATTCTTCAATTTCTATATTTTTCAACATATTCATGAAAATAACAATAAAGGTTACATTAATTTGTCCTATCAAAATTTGACAGCTAAATCTGGTTCCGTAGCTGTCAAAATCCAATGCAAAATGTAAGCAAATAAATTGAATAGAAAATAGAAAATGATACATACATACATAAGTAAAGATATCTATCAGTTTATGAACGTGCACTTGAGTGCATAAGCAACATATGCATCCTCATTTTACGCGGCCTACTAAAACGTTTATTGCAATTTGGAAACTGGCATGCATGCACAGAGTTCTTACACCTTTCGCTTTAAATATGTTTCCCAAACTTTTCAAGTGAACGATAGCTGCGCCCACAATTTGGACAATCTTGCATTTCGTTGCTCATATGACATTTGCTCATATGAGTACGCAGGTGAACTTAAGTCAATATCCACTTGAACTTAAGGTCGCACTGTATAAATAAATTTATATATATTGCAAAAATTTGCTTACCTTTTCTTGTCCGTGTTGCTGTTAGGGAATTTGAAAAATCTGGTTGCTCCCTCGCAGCCCAAATAGCAGCTTCTGTTCCTCGGCATCTTGACGATTTCTTAAAGTTGTAAGCTGTGGAAAAAAGATATTATTAGAAATTTTATAAACCTTAGTATAAACCTGAAACAATAAAAAGATTAATTTGATTGTAGTCTTCGTTAACTCCTTGCTGGCGGAACCTTCAATTTGGCAAAATGTAATGAACTTCTTAGTTTTGAAAAAAACTATTACACTGGTGAAACACTCTGTTGGAAAGCTGTAAATATAAAAATTATTGAAGAACAGTTTTGAAAAAAACTATTAAAATGCTGAAAAGAAACTAATAAAAGGTTATTATATTATAAAATTGCAAAATAAACCACATCCAAAAGATAATCCAAAACTCCTTGAAGACCGCCAAATTGTTTAGAAAATTTGACAGCTGGAAAGTAGCCAGATTTTGATTTTTTTTCATAAATAAATAATTTGTTTGATTTTCCTTTTACATCTTTAAAAATTGAAACAAAATGTTAGTGCTAACGTTTTCTTAAACATTTTATCATGAGTTTCTTTACAAAAAATACGATTATTTTTCATTTAAACCCTTTGAAGACCTATAAATCCCCTAATTTATGGAAAAATATTTACTAAGTGGCACACTCACAAGAGCGAACTCACCGCACTAGGGTGAACTTCAATTTTCACTACACTAACAAAAAGTGTTTTTCCCGCCGAAAAGACTTTCCGATCTAGATTAATCTATGTCAAAGAGTATCCAAAGAGATGAAGCTCTATTCTGCCCAAAAATTCTGCTCACACGTATTGTTTGTCAGACAATGCGTGTGACTTGTTCAAAACAATGCTGCCGTATGTTGGGAAATAAATTTTGTGGAATTTTCTTTTCATTTGGGGTATTATTAGGCGATTTGAAGAAACACTTGGGGAATTTATATATTTATGTAATGCTGTTAAATAATTGAAAAGTTTCATATTTTTTTATTATCATAATACAAAAAATGTTTCAAAGTTCCTATTTACTTCATACCTAAACTACTGTTTTTTCAAAACGATGTAACTTTAATAATAATATCAACAAAAATTTCGTTTTTATAGCAGTACGTAACAAGTTTTTGTTTAACAGCCATTAATTTAATTCAGAAATGAGATTGATTCATTTAATTTAACTCTATAAACTTTTATTTTTAATTATTTTTCCAAAAAACTGTCATTATGTTTTTTAATTTTATAAGTATTTAATCATCAATAAGACTATTTATTTATTAAATAAAATTTGTCTGCTTAAAAAATTGTAATAGTGTTAGAATAGAAATCTGATCGAGTTTTAGATTTAAAAAGAACAGAAAACGGGTGCGATTATTCGTGTTTCGGCTTAATTCAAAGATTAAGTTAAAATTTTTCGGATTAAGTTTTTACCTAATACCTATTACAAAAAAAGGTACATCAAGTAACGTTAATGCATTCCTCTAATTAATAATTCCTCTTATTATGTTTAGTTTGTTTATGATAAATAAACTTGTTTTCGAGCGATTTAAATTTGGGGTTATGGAATATATGTATATGCAAAGATAAGTTAACTTGTTGAAAGCCGTCATAAGAACTAGCTTTTCGGGAAAACTTTGCTGATTTGTGACAATTTCCGGCATATCGTTTAGGTTTTTGTCCGTAGTGGCAACATCTTCACGTCGTGGTGAAAAAAAAAATTTATTGAAAATATTCCCAAAATATGAAAATTTTAAAGTCCAATTGCAATGCTTTTTGAAACTTGCCGAACAAGATATATAATTTTTTGAACCTTAAAAATCATTATTAATTTTTGGGTGGGCATAATAATTTTCTTTTTATTCCGTTTTCCTTATAAAAAAACTAAGAAAAAGAAGAAGAACGCTAAAAAAATATAAAGCAAATGTGAGGTTGTGTTTCAATTAGTCCCATGGCAATGTGAGGTTACGTTTCAATTAGTCCCATATGTGTTAGTGAAAATAGCTGATTTTTGCAACCGTGGAAAAGGTGAAATTTTTATTTATTTTTCAGTATGGTAAACAAACCAACAGCTGACTTTGAGGTCCTACTAAAAATGACATTTCAAAATAAAATCAGAAGATTGTCGTAAGTAAGTTATTTTATAGTTTTATAGTTTAAATATAAACTTATGTATTTTCTTCCTTACAGAAAACTAATCCCACCATGCAAAACCAGTCTAATGAGCCACAAGAAGCAAGAAACCTTTATCCTTTAAGGGATAACAAGAGCTGTATTTACAATGAAATTTGCGACAACATGAAACAGCAGCTGCAAAACAAACAACACAACGATGAAAACGTTAAATGTGTCCAAGACTTAGGAAAACCTGAAGCACAGCTACTAAATGAACGTGCAGCATTACTGCAACAGCTTAACGTGAAAGGAGACAACTTACGTGAAGAATTCATTGCCGTATTGGTAAAATTGCCTGAGATGTATATTAATTCAATTCGTAATAGCACTTTGGCGATTTTAATTTAGAAGGTGCAGGAAATGAAGATGTAACTGCTGCTGGAGGAGACATTGATTGGGGTATTGAAAGAAAATATTTCAAATGAATTACCCATGACTGAATATTTAGAGTTTTTTGCGCCGGATTTTACGCTGCATCCAGAAGTCAATTCGCGGCAAGAAAAAGCTATTCAAAACAATATTTGGAGCTAATAGTTAAGCATGTGTACGAAAACTTAAAAATGTGTCAACATTCACCAAGTGTGCAGATGGTTCAAATGCCACCTGATGCAATGGATATCGAAGAATTGCGTGTTAAAGAAGAGCCAGATTCAGATGTACGAATCTCACATATAAAAATGTACCAAATTGGCATAGGGATTTGGTGCGTGTTTGCGAAAATATTCCAATTGTTTTGTGTGGCAATAAAGTCGATATTAAGGATCGTAAAGTGAAGGCCAAGAGCATTGTATTCCATAGAAAAAATAATTTGCAGGTAAATGGCAGCTTTTAATAGTATGGGGTTTAAAATATCTTGATTTTAACTGTTTGTTATTTTGCAGTACTACGACATCTCAGCCAAATCCAATTACAACTTTGAAGAGCCTTTCCTCTGGTTGGCGCGTAAGTTGGTCGGCGATCCAAACCTGGAATTCATTGGAAAAATATAGCTAAGAACTTTTGACTGTTCAGTTGCAGCAGTATTGTTAATTTTTGCAATGTTTACAAGGTTTTAGCTCGTAAATACTTTGAAATTTTACCTTGCTTTAGAAAAAAATCTCCATTTAGAAATATTGTTGCAATTGTAGATCCTTTTTTAAGTTTTTCTTGCGCGATTTCGACTTATCTATATTTTTTATGTTATCGCATTTTTGTTTAATATTATCATTAATTCTTTTTTATACATACGAGTACATACTATTTTTATATGTTCAAATATACAAAATTATGCGATATACTTTCAACTTAAAATGGTAAAATTGAATGATTCAAAATAAAAGAAAGAAGAAATAAATTGTAATTAAAAGAAAGTGTATTTATTTAAAAAGTGTTCTATTTACTTCACAGCCATTGCAAATATTTTAAAATGTAAGTCGTTTATTTTAAAAACTTTCTTTTAAATACAATTTTCTCATAGTTAAAGTGCAGTTCATTAATAATTTACAAAATTTTTATTTTACAATCATAAAAGAAGTACAAATTAGAAAGACAACTTATGTGAATATATAACACCTCCAAAACAATCTTGCTGCAGAAAATTCCTTCAGGCACAAAAACTTTTCTGTAAATGAATGATACGAATTTAAGTCACTTTCTTCGACTCATCGGTATGATACTGATTTCGCTTGATAAAAATAATTTGAGGCCTTGTAGTAAGGCACAAATAATTAACGATTCGACTTATCGACTGGCTAAAAATTTTTGGAAATTATGTATTCTTTAAATTTCTGTCTTTGTTTCAGTGCTGAAAATTAAATTTTTTTTTGTTTGTTAAGTTTCGGATGACTTGAGTTTAGCAGTACATTCGCGAAAAATCCCTCTACATATTGGGATGTCAAATTTTTGATGCATGAATAAAATAGAATAAATTTTTATTTCTTAACGTTAAACACAACAGACAGGAAATACTCCTGTAAATGTATGTTTGTTCTCTGTAGTAACATCGAATTCGGAACACCTGAAAGTATAAAATTCAAATACATAGATTAATTTATAAACCTATTTTCTGTTATTTAACGTACTCTTCTATTATAGCTTTGAATCCTATATTTGAGCCTTTTGTATCAATATATTTGCACATGGGCTCAGATCCTGGAAGAAATTAAGTTGCAAAGCATCTTGAACAGTGGGTGGTGCTTGTTTTGCCTGCAACCGATTGAAACAGTCCATATTTGATGAGCCATCCAGCGGATCGAAGCAGACAATGTATTTTCCCTGTAATAAACAAAATATTTCATTAGTTGAGTAACAAAAAGCTTAAAAATTAAAGCGCATTTCACATTCATTTTTAGAGCCAAGTTTAAAGCTAGTAACATTATTGGGGTGTATTACACATTTGTCCAAAAGCTGTTGCTAACTTAAGACACGGCTCTAAAAATGATTATGAATATGCTCAATGTACCTGGTTATCCGTCTCCACTTCAATGCAATTCTCATTCTCTTCAGAGACCATCAAACTTGTTGTATATGATGACTTCAACATATTTATGAAAAGTTCATTTGATCCTTTCGTAGTATAAATTTGTCCAAATATTCCAATTGAATGAATATTTTTGTGCGCAAAAATGAGTGGTGAATTATTATATGACATTTGTCAGATGAGCAGGTTACCATATGCTAAGTTTTTTAACTGAAAAGAACCAGGTAGTGATTTTTGCTTATTTAAAGGACAATAAACCCTCAAACTATATTATTTATCACTTTATTTTAATAATTTTTACAATAAGTCTAAATTTCATTGATTTTTTCGACTATATAATAAAAATATTTTTCAAATGTTCCTAATTTGGACAAAAATGCCCTAAGTGGTAAAGTTAAAAATTTTATTAGTCACCACGAGTGGGTGAGTTTTTAAAAGCAGCGCCGCAACTGAATTTTTTTGCGTTAGTAGTAGAATTCGGTCGAGAGCTTCGCCTCTTTTGATACTCTTTGCTCCAGCTGTGCGCATCGTTCTTCGTCCATATTAATGACTTGGTAGACATTCTAGGTGACTCCACGTTAATATAGACATCGCGTCGTCAGTCAACAGTTAGTCTGCATCATGCGCTCAGACCTTTCACATCGTTCTTCGTCGATATTAACGACTTGGTAAACATTCTAGGCACGGTTGCCACAGTTGGTACATTTATACCAAACTGGTACATTTATTTTCTGGTACATTGTTTTCTGATTTGGTACATTTTATCAATGAATGGTATGAAACAAAAATTTCCTACAACTTCATAGTAAAATTACAAAATCCTTAGTTTTAGTTGTGCGATACTTTGACCAGCAGTCATGTAATGTTAAAGGCCGTTTTCTGTCTTTAATTGAATTGGCACAGAGTGATTCAGAAGGAATATATAATAAAAATAAAAAATATTTTTCGAACAATAATATACCATTAAAAAACTTAATCGGCTTTGCTACTGATGGAGCCAACATAATGGCTGGAAACCTTAATGGTTTAAAAACTAAATTTAAAAAAGATATTGATCTTTTTTATATTAAATGCACGTGCCATTCTCTACACTTATGCTGCAGCTATGCATCTAAAAAGCTTCCAGATGAAATTGAATAGCTTTACCGCGATATTGATAAATTTTTTGCATTCAGCTACAAACTGATGAACAGCTTCAAAGAATTTCAAGATTACTGTAACGTGCCACCTCATAAAATTTTAGGAATTACTTTAATAAGATGGCTTTCATTAGAAAATGTTATTTCACGGATTATTTTATTTGTTTCCTGTCCTCTTCCTTAGAAGTAGAATTGCAATCTGAAAAAGTAAGGCTTCCAAATTTATACTCTGAATTAGAATGCTATTTTAAATTAATTTTATGTAATTATATTAATAACGATTTCTTACAAAAAATTGATTGCTTGGAAAATTTTGAACTCAGCGATGAAAAACAGTTCTTGAAAACTGAGCAAATTTTTATTGGCATAAAAGCAGAAAAATTCTTACAATCAGATAACTTCTCTGATGCGCACAGAATAATTGTTAAGCAAACAATTCGGAACTTTTATATAGAATTTTTAAGACATATTCAAAACAGATTTGATTTTGGTAGGCAAGATTTGAATGAT
Organism: Meiosimyza platycephala; assembly: GCA_963662105.1. Classification (NCBI taxonomy): domain Eukaryota; kingdom Metazoa; phylum Arthropoda; class Insecta; order Diptera; family Lauxaniidae; genus Meiosimyza; species Meiosimyza platycephala. Next base: position 9,027,005 of record OY759212.1, read on the forward strand.
TTAATTAATATAACACCCAGTCAACTTTTTTGGAAAATGGAACTGGTGTATTACCATTAATAAACCATTTAATCACTTAATCAAATGTGATCACGATACCATCGTTACTCAGTGGAAACTACAGCTTTCAAAAATAGATTTCAAGAGTTGCACAAACTTGGCTCAGTTTTGGGAAAAAGTGAGTTCCATAAAGAATGGAGTCGGGGAACCTTGTTTTAATGAACTTGTGAGTTTTGTGAATTGCTTAATGTGCCTTCCACACAGCTCAGCAGCAGCTGAAAGAAAATTTTTTAACTTAAGCCTCATAAAAACCAAGTTAAGAAATAAACTCGAGTTTAAAACACTTAACAACATTATGCTTTCTAAAGGATTACACGACGACCGCAATGATTTGCATTTTGTATGGTCGGCCAACGAATTTTTTTAGTCTGATATCCAAATGACAAAAATTTTTTTCGGTTATTAAAAAAAGTTTACTTTAAGTGACACCTCTCCAATTTCCTTGAAAGTTTAGTATGTGGCAGAGTTCAGTAAGCTGACCAGGAATAGATACATATGTTGGATAGAAATGCCTCCTTAGTATTTTTTTTTAGTATATTCAGTACTTGCTGAACACACTAAAATTTCAAAAAAATAAGAGAGTTGTTAAAGTATAATTTTTTCTTCATGGAGCTCACTTTTCCCAACACTGCAGTTTGACTTATTTTCCGATTACAAAAATATGAAAGCCAAATGAAATTTCTCATTGAAAAGTTTTAATTAGAGTTCGGCCAAAGTCTTTAATAACACTAGCTAACATCCATTTGGCTTTTAAGGTGCCACTATTTTTTTTTTTTCCTTTAAGTTTGTACCTGTGAACTGTGTTAATAAAAGTAATAAATAAAAAATGTTGGTACATTTTTTTCCTATTTGGTACATTTTCTTACCAAATTTGGTACAAAAAAAAAAGTCAAGTGGCAACCATGATTCTAGGTGACTCCACGTTAATATAGGACAACGCGCCATCGCGTTTACAACTTGTGCTTCATACATGCACATCGGTTTTTCTTCGTCGATATTAACGACTTGGTAGACATTCTAGGTGACTCCACGTTAATATACGACAACGCGCCTTCAAACCGACAGCCTGTCTGTCATACATTTGAGAACTATAATATTGTTTACAGCAGTAGTTTGCATAGAAAATATATTTAAGAACATATTTATGTATAAATTATTATAAGTATAACAAATAAAGAAATAATAATGCAACGAAATTAAATGTTTTGTAACGAAACCCAATAGGAAAATAATCCTGGACAACCGCCTGACGCTTACCCCGGAAAACGTTGTGTGATGTTAGAACCGCGGGGAAACCCCTTTTTTAATTTTGTCGTTGACTACACAATTACGTATTTGTTTGTCACTTTGTAAAGTCATGTTCAAGTGTAGGGTGGCAATGCTATAAAAAAGATAGGTATCAAAGTAAGAACAAAATGCAAATTTAAATAGTAAATATTTGAAAAAATTTTCGTAAAAATCGCGTTGTAAGAGTAGCGTTGTAAGAAAATGTCCGCATTTTGGGAACCGCGTTGTAGCGAAACCGCGTTACAGGAAACCGTGTTGTGGGAGGCTTAACTGTATTTGTTGTTGGTTTTATTGAAGAAGTGACCTTTGGCTGAAGTCAAAATCAAGAGAAGGCAGGACAACTAATTAGAAACAATAAGTTTTGTTCAAGTCAGTAGCAAATTTTTGGACCTTGAAATAATTTTACTGGTTAGTTATTAATCAGACAAACACCCCAGTTGTGGAGAAGTTAATTTACTGGGTTTCAGATACTCTTGAAATGAGAAAACCACGAATTTGTGACCCAGCAACCCGAAGAGCGATTGTCGAAATTTTTAACCTCAAAATGTCATACCAATCTATTGCCACACACTTTGGTTGCTCAGTTAAGAAAGTTTATTGTGTTATTAAACACTTCACCACTTTTAAATCGACAGAAAATGTGCCAACAAAAAAACAACCTTGTAAAACAATGGAAAGAACGGATGCAAAAATTGGTTGTTGGCAAGGTAAACCTTTGCAAATTCAATCCATCTTTTTTTTTCTTTTTTGTCTTCATGCCTGAAACTCTTCCATGTAGCACAGATTCACCCAAACGTTTCTTTACAGTATCATAGTATCAGTTTGATCCAAAATTTGGGGTTTAATCCCCCTAGGGGCTATTTTGGGGTCTAATATAGCCATTCAAGAAATTTTTGCATCCGTTCTTTCCGTTGTTTTACAAGGAAATTTTTTTTGTTGGCACGTTTTCTCTCGCTTTAAAAGTGATGAAGTGTTTAATAACACCATAAACTTTCTTAACTGATCATCCAAAGTGGGTGGCAATAGATCGGTATGACATTTTGAGGTTAAAAATTTCGACAATCGCTCTTCGGGTTGCTGGGTCACAAATTCGTGGTTTTCTCATTTCAAGAGTATCTGAAACCCAGTAAATTAACTTCTCCACAACTGGGATGTTTGTCTGATTAATAACTTGCCAGTAAAATTAATTCAAGCTCCAGAAATTTGCTACTGACTTGATCACAACTTATTGTTTCTAATTAGTTGTCCTGCCAAATTATGCACTTCTCTTGATTTTCACTTCAGCCAAAGGTCATTTCTTCGATAAAACCAACAACAAATGTATAAACCGCAAGAGGGCGCTTGTATTATGACAACAACAAAAACAACCGTTCCCTGAATTTTTTTTTTAAATGTAGTAAAAGCTAAGAGGACAAACTGTTTCTAATAAGTTGGACACGACTGTATATACGGGGATAGGACTACCGGAAATACGAGATTTTTATTGAGTCCTTATCGTAGTTGTGATTATTAATCACTTAAATAACTCGGGCGCCTATTTAAAGGCTAAAGATGACATCCCACTAGGATTGAAATCGTACTTAACATAAACGTTTCACAGCCTTGAAAAAAACATGTGAAACGGGTCAGACGCTAAGACTCACGCGGACGACTACACAGGAAAACACGTCTATACTCGTTAGCGGACAAAACGAAAAGACCGCATCAATGTCCTCAGCTGTTTCTTTAAAAATATTTTGCAGTGGCTTCAAAATGCCTCGCAATGACAGAAAATCTACCATGGGAAAGTGCAGGGCCGGATTTAAATTTTTAGTGCTTTTAAAGAAAATGGTGCCCTAGTTTTTAATTTTACATTGATTTTTTATTTGAAGTAAAATATGTAGTTACAATTTTTAATATACAGTGGCGAACAGTGAAATCCGGACAAACAAAAAAAATTGAATAAAACCCTTTAAGATCTAAATTTTTTATCGATTCAAAAAACTGATGCAAGAATCAGAGAAACAAATAATTTTTATTGAAAATATTTTGCTGTAGGTCGAAAAACCACACCATAAACATCTATTTTTAGCAAAAAAAGTGAAATATGTTCTTTATTGGTAAAAAAAAGTTTTTGGTAAAATGTTGTAAAATTTTGTTTTTAAGGAACAAATTCTAAAATATTTCCAGCAAGTATTTTAAGAAGTAATATTTAGGATTGAAAAAAAAACATGAATTAATATTTTGTTGTTCTTTCCTTCACTTTTATGACCGCCATAACTCGCTGCGGCATGGAAGAGATCCAATTTTTCAAAAGATCTTGCGAAATGCCTTCGTACCAAACATTTTGAATGATTCTGTCTAACTCGCGTAAATTAGTAGGCTTGTGGCTTTCTACCTGCACCTTAATTATGTGCCAAAGATTCTCAATGGGGTTCAGATCGGGACTATTGCCTGGCCACGATAAAGTTGAAATGTCAAGTTCTTTCAAGTAATTCTTTACCTGTAAAAGAAGAAGAAAACAAGGATGAATGTTGTGGGTTATTATTAAGTACAAAATTAGGATATGCAAATCACTAATGCTTACCAATTGCGCTCGATGACAAGGCGCAGAATCATCTCGAAAAATCACGTTGTCCACACGCGAAAAATGCTCCTTAATAGAAGGTTCCAAGTTTCCTATCAGGATGTTTTTATAGTCGACAGTTCCTTCAATCAAGGCCAGTTGTCCAACTTGGCAATAAGAAAAGCATCCCCAGACCGTTCTACTAATCGGTTGCCTAAATGTTCTTTGGGTGCACTCATCGCTATAACGCTCTCCAGTTTTTCGGCGCACGTCCAGTATTCCATCGGAACTGAATATGTTGAACTTTGATTCATCTGAGAAGATCACATTCTGCCAATCGGATACAGTCCACATTTTGTGCTGGTTGGCCCAATCCAAGCGTTTCCGACGCATTTGATTGGTCAAAAAAGGCTTTTTAGCTAGACGATGTGCACATAAACCAGCATCATAGAGCCTTCGTCACACAGTCATTGGAGAAATTTTTATTACTCCACATTCAACAAACTATTTTCTAATTTATACAGCCGTTTTGAAGCGCTTTTTAAGACTAATTTTTTTTAAAAGTCGATCATCAGCTTCTGCAGTCTTTTTTCGCACTCCTGACCTTTCCTTTCGACTTGTCGACCCAGTTTTTGAATACTTTTTCAAAAAGTCGGCTACTGAGGACTTACTGAAGCCTACTCTAAGAGAAATTTCCCGTATCGTTAACCTATCGCTTCGAAACGCCAAATTCTCGCGCTTATCCGCTTCGTTCCTTTTTTTATGATTTGGCATCTTTTCCAACACAACAACACAAGAATGATTAAAAAGTAAAAGTATAACTTCTATTTATACTAAGATATTGTTCTACCTCTAAAACAAGCCCCTACCTAAGTTATACTTGCAAAAGAAACCATACCTACCAAACAAAGAGGTTAACGGAATCGTAAAAACCTTTTTTTTTAATTTTTTTGTTTGTCCGGATTTCACTGTGCGCCACTATATACTTTATTGGCCGAAATACTGTTTCCTTGACTTTTTAATAGCAAAATCCTTGATAATATCGTCAAATCGATTTCACATAGTAACTAGATTACTTTCAATGCAAATTATTGATAATGCATCCAATCTATCCTGCTTCATCACAGTACGACAAGGATTTTTTAATCACTTTAGTTGTGAGAATTATCTTTCTGCCGTACAATTTGTAACCATCAAACTCAAGAATATACGCAAAGCAATATCTACGCTTGGAAAAGCTGATGTTAATTAATCTTCCCACTTTATTTTATATAAAATAGCTTGATTATAAAATTTTTGTAAACAATTGTTTTTTTTATTATGTACACTCATAGTTCGCCTAAGATAACAAAATAAAATAGATTGCCTAAAATTACTAAAAAAATTAGATTGCGAATATCGAAAACATACAAATTTACGGATCGCTAAATTTTGAAAAAAATTAACATATTTTATTTTTTTTTATTTCTAATTATGTTTCACAATAAATCAAATCTGAATGCATTTAGTGCATTACGAATGTGTGAGCGAGAAGGGATTCATTTTTGTTTTAGTTGCATAGTAACATGCTATTTTCTTTTTTTTTATGATAAAAAATATAATTTTTTATATCAGAATTTCAATATTTGGGTCGCCCTCCGCGCTGATGCCTTAAGCCTGTGCCTAGTGTGCCTACCTATAAATTCAGCACTGGGTAAGTGTCTTAATTTTTGTGTTCAAATATTGAGTGCAAAATACAGGGTGTTCGTCTAAACAGTTCAACGTTTAATGCGTTAAACAGAACTCGGACGGTTGACGTAAATACCACCAGCGTAAAAACCGTTTAACGGTAAAACCGTCGTAAAATCCGTTCGAGTAAACAGAATTGCGACGCACGTCGGCAAACTCAGCTGCCATTTTGTGTGGACAAGAAAGTAATTTTTGTATTGAGAAATATTCGATTGTGACAGAGTGAAACCTTTTTTATCTTGTGAGTAAATACTTCGTAATTCGTTGTAATTTAATTAATATATCTGCGGACAATTGACAAAGCAACCTCTTCCGATCTACGGTAATAATTCAATACAGCATAAACTCTTTGCTTTAACTCAAAACTTACGCTATATTGAATTATTACCGTAGATTGAAAGAGGTTGTTTTGTCAAATTTCTACAGATATATTCCTTTTTGAAGTGAAACTTCTTAAGTGGGGGTCATTTGAAAAATTTGAAACGCAAAATTTATAATTCAAAACATGAAACGCTCTTTTTAATTATGATCTAGAATGCTACAGCAATAAATTATATATCAAATTAAAGTAGAGTATTAAAGCAGAGTGCGCTGAAATTTTGAGATCGGGTAACCAAAAGCTGAGATATAAGCGTGGAAAGATTTTCTATTTTGTCAAACAATGCCCTGATCAACTACCAAAGCCTTGCTATAGAGAGGAAAATTAACGGGGCACGTTTCGGCCTTCGGAAATGGTGATTTTTAAATTAAAAAAATTGTATTCAATAGATCTTAATTTGCCCTTTCAACCTACGTCAACTAATTAATTTGCCCCTTCTTTGTTCTCAAAGGAAAAATCGAAATAAAATTTTCAATTTGTATATATTTCAAACACCAATATCTCTTTAACCAACGTTTATTTCTTGCTCTAACAAGTGTAGAAAAATTGCTCTTTAGCTTATTTAATTTGCCCTTGTGTAAATTATTATGAATAAACAATAATAATTATTAAAAAAGTAGAAAACCTTAAATGAGATTTCTAAGCATAAAATTTGCGCATTGCACATGCGCGATCGACTTGAGGTAGTACTTACAACAAAAGCGCGCAGTGTGCACGCAGGGCATGTGCTCCAAAAACATAAATTTATTTCCAATTTCAACGTAAGTAGAGCAAAAATTGTTTTTTTTATTATAGATGCATTACGTTTACAGTGTCAAGTTAGATATTAATCGACAATGAAAATTATAACATTTTTTTTATGTCAAATTTAACCTCACTTTTATACGCGTCCTCTGTTTTTTGATGAAAGAAATTTGATTATCAAATTAAAAAAATTGCATTCAATAGATCTTAATTTGCTCTTTTGATTTACATCAATTAATTAATTTACCTCTTCTTTGTTCTCTATGGAAAAGTCGAAAAATAATTTTCATATTGTCTATATTTCAAACAACGATATCTCTTTAACCAACGTTTATTTCTTACTTTAACAAGTGTAGTAAAATTGCCCTTTAGCCAATTTAATTTGTCCTTGTGTTGATTATTATGAATAAACAATAATTATTATTAAAAAAAAGAAGAAAACCGTAAATGAGATTTCTGAGCATATAATTTGCGCATATAAATTGGCGTATGGAAGCTAAAGTAAATCTGACCCATAAATAATGGATGAATAAAATTGAATTGAAAATTGAACTAAGACTTAGGCATTGTTACATATTTTGGCCTTATTCGCTTGGGCGTTATGATACACCGCGAATAATTCAGTTTTAACAGCTAATCCACGCAGATGTGCCACTATGAAAAAGTGAAGGTTATGATGCTACGTTAGAACGTAAAAACTAATCGCTGAACTTACCACCAAATCGTCAAAAACATTTGCTTACTATTGAGAAGAGGTTACATTTTGAAAATTTATGGAAAAAGAAAATAAAATACTGAAAAATTACAATTACGATGGTTGCTCCAACTACTCTTGATATGGCTGAACTTGATATGGAAAACTTTTTATTATTAGATGAAAAAAAGTATTAACTTATTTGCTATATGTATATACAAATCATTTATGCCTGCTGCGTTAGACAACTCTACGAACAATGAAAACTGTCCCTGCAAATATAACCCAAAAACAACAAATACTTAATAATATTGCTTGAGGCCAAAAAAAATTCTGCGAAATGATAATTGGCAATTATAGCTTGAACTTGAACCGAATTTTTTTTGGGTGTAGGTTCGGGCAAAGAAGTATACATATATATATATACTTCTTTGGTTCGGGTTCACATAATGTAACAAAAAACATTGATCCGAAGCGGATTCAGGGTTCGGTTCGAAACCCTGTTTTATTTCCAAATAAAGTTAAGTGCAAATTTGGCCTGAATTTGTAAACCATAATTAAAATACAGTAAAATGCATAAATTGGTGCTGCTTTTAGTGTAATTTTTATTTGCATTGTTAAATCTTGTAAATATCTTAAGAAAATCTTTTTATTAAATAAAATTCAAAAGTAATCCTTACATTGCGTTTTTCCTCTTTAAATTCCTAGCTACGAAGTGGGAGAAAAATTTTTTTCGAGAAACGTGAAAAACTTTCCTTCAAAAATTATTGCAAATATCACATTTTCTAAGGAATTTTGTTATTTGCACTCTTCACCAAGGCCTCCTAAACAGTAATACAAAAAAACATTTTATAATATCATTTTTTCTACTGTTTTAAATATTTATACCATCTTCCTTATATTATATCTGAACACTCAATCAATAATAAGATTAAAATAATAATAATATAAATAATAATTACCGTAACCCATACAATTGATATTTATCGTCTGCTACAATCGAAAGACTTTCGATAACCGATCGCGAGTGTCGACGGTTGAACTCTTTACATTTGAATTCTCGGAAAAAACAAATGAATAGGTATTAAGATAGGAATAAGATATTTTTTTAGCAACCAGAAAGTCTTTATTAGGGATATAATTCTGAAATAATTTTATTTTGAGATAATAAAAAGTGTTATTCAGGAAATGCAAAATTAAAATGGTTGGGCGCAAGGCTGCACTTTCACCTGAAAATATATTAGAAAATTTATTGGAATTTTATATCTTTCGAGAGGACAATACATTAAAAACTAGAACTGACAATGTGTGGCAAGATGTGTGTAATTCTCTTGGTAATAAGATAAATGTTGTTAATTTATTCAACCACATAAAACAAGATAAACATAATGCCCTTACACACTGCCATTGATGAAAATAATGAAGAAAATTGTGACTTTAACGTTAGCTATTTAGAGATAGATAAATGCAAATAAAAAAAAAAAGAGACAAAACAACTGAAGATATAAAAAGAGAAGATGAAAATGAAAGTAACACAGATGAAGACATGCCGAAAAAAAAATGCCAAAAAATGATGGTAACAAATATAAATTAGTTTTTAATATTACAGTGCCAATTGATCAGTGGTCCACAATTCGTCCAATAACGAAAACTTATAGTGATAGTCGTAAAGGGGAAGCTTTAAAAGACGGTTGGACCGATGTTGTAAGTAAATTAATATGGAATGAGAAAAAATTACCCAGTGCTTACAGCTTTGAGAGGCATTTTATTAAAAGTTATAATTCCTATATAAAAATAGAAGGCCATTGCACCGATTGTAAATCAAAAATCATTGTAATTTGTGAAGTAGAGCCAACAGCAGATGATTCATCGTTATAACTACAGATTCAAGGAAGATACCTCATTCAAACAATATTATATTGCAAAAATTTGCAAAACAGAATGTCGAGAAAGAGCTTCTATACCAAAAACCAAAGCAGTGGAGACGAAATCACGCAATAGAAGAAATAATAGATGGTGACCCTGAACCTGCCCACTTATATAAATTATCTCAGCTTCAAAACGCTGCACAAGATGCAAAAAGCAAAAAACTAGGAATAAAACGAAGAATAAGTTTATTTGAATCTCTCACTGAAATAAAAAACAATGTAGAGTTTAACCGATTCGTGCGAGGTGTTGGATATGACAAGTTTTTTCTGATGTATTGGTCACCAGAACAAATTAGTGTGTACAATGATATATTGACCAAATTGAACAATGCTGTATCATTAGATGCTACAGCATCAATAACACTTAAAATAAATAGACCAAGTGGAGATGCTAGTGACGTCTTTTTATCAGTTATGTGTACACATATCGATAAAATGGTTGTGCCAATAACTCAAGCTACATCGGAGAAAATTGATGCCTGTTTTTATACTTTCTGGCTTCAAAATTGGTTGCAGTCTGGTGCAAAAATTCCTAGAGAGATGATAACAGACATGGGTAAGGCTTTACGGAATGGCGCTTGCTTAGCTTTCAATTGCATATCGTTTAGAGCGTACAATGATACATTTTACTTGGAGAAGCAACACATATCAAACTTCGAACCCAAATGAGAATATACGTAGCTCATCTACAACACGCTGCTGCAATGTGGCCTTGTTTTTCAAAAGAAAATCCTTATGTAAAGAATCTAAAGGAGCTATACATGACGTGTGTTGGATTCATGACGACTATAAAAAAAACTAGAAATTTTTGAAAAAGTATTGAAATATGTTTTGATTGTTGCCTACAGTGAATTTTACACCAAGAATTGCCAGTCAGCCATGACCTATTTAATTAAATTAATACAAACTTTTAGTTTTGATTCAAATAATTCTACAATAATTAATCTTAATGAAAAATTAGTTAATCAGAATGTTATAGAAAATAAAAATCATGATGAGAAAAAATCACTAATACACACTTATATTGAGACAATCAAAGAAACAGTTATATCCAAAGTTTTGAATAAAGAGCATTCATATGTTGGAATGATTTTTGTCTACCAAATTTTGGAGATAGGCTGTTTGATTTGTGTAAAGAATTTGTCTGTTGGACCAATGTCATGCAAGAACATTTCCAAAATCCTCATGATGTATCCACTTCAGCCCGGTCCGAGACATATTTTGGAGAATTTAAACGTTCCTTGCAGCACATGACTTTGAGACACGATAAGGTTCTTGTAGAGCACTTTCGACAAATAGATGCTGATATGAAGATAGCCAGAGCTGCAATAAACAATATAAAAATTGAAAAAAAAAGCAAAACAACCAAAATCAGATTATAACATTGAGCATTTAATGGTAGTAGAACGATGGAAAAAAAAAATGCTCCAATATTGAGTTTGAAGACATACCAATACCTTTGGGTAGAAATCATAATATTATTTTAATAATAAAGATAGTTAATATATAATCATTTTTTATATAGGTTTTTCTTTAGAGTCTATAACTGAAAAGAAGAATTTCAAATTTATAGAAGATGTAGAAAGCCATCACATTTCATTGGACAACGTTAATATATTTGAAGGCTATAATGTAGCTGAAAGTGTTAAGCATGATCATAATTACTCACAATTTCAGGATCAGTTGAAAATGCGCTCTACTTTATTGTTAGTCAATGAAAAATCACTTAATGAGGAACGAAATTTGATGGAAGATGAAAGTCTTACTATAAAACCTGAAATAGTTCAAAAGCCCCGAGGAATTCATGATCGTCCCAATCCTGAGTTTGGCATACGCCTGCAGCAACCCCATAATACGAAAAGCAGTGGAAAAAGAAATATAACAAATGGAAATAAACAATCTGACAAAGCTATGAAAAGCCAAAAAATAAGATTTTTAAATACGTGTGCATTTGACAGTATTACAGAAATTTTTAGTAGTGCTTGTTGTAAAGTAATAGATTTTAGAAATTTTATAGAATGTAGTAAAAATACAGCGAAAGCAAAAAAATATTTATGTTATGCGAGTACAGTATTTAAACACTCAATATCTGGTGTGAATACTGTACTATATACAAACCGTTCACACATACTGTATTCGTTGTTTAAAAAAGACAGTGATATTGTAGACTGTAATGTGAATATTAGTGAACATCTTGGATTGCTCATAGATCAATATGAAAGCACTGTCGAAAAAACTATCTGTACCAATTGTGGATTCACAAAGGAATTAAAAAGAATAATAACTTTTTCACCAAATTTAAAAATAGCATGGTTAAAGAATTACCACAACCTTGAGGAAGGAATAAATCGCCATTTTGAGGATAAAATTTACAGCTGCAATAATTGCGATAAGAGAAGTGGATTTTGTAACTATAGGGCCATATCTATGGATCGATAAAAATTGATACAGAAAACTTTGCTACTGATTTAAATGATTTACCACGAACAATGGTAATAAAAGAAGATACTTTTGTGTTATGCGGCGCTGCAAAATTTATCCCACCTGTAGACCCCAAGGGAATAGGCCATTACATAGCATGTTGTTTGACGAATTATAACTGGGTGGAAAAAAAATGACTGAGTTAAGTATAGAAAAATTTTACCACTTCACTTACAAAAAATAAAAATAAGTGGCATATTTTACGTAAAAAGCGTTAATTTAAAATAGTTTATAATAAGTATTCTCTCTCATAAAAAATATTGTAGAGTTCAAACTCGAAAGAGAAAAAATCTAAACCAAAAATAAATTCATATTTGTTGTCAGAACTATGATCTCAACAGCTATATATGTATGTATACCTAAATAATTCTTAAATTTACCTATCTTATGTTTGCCTTTGAAATTTATTGCGTGTTCATAAGTGTAGAATGAGTAAATAAAATGACATACAAAATTTAACAGCTATAAAAATGTATTAATTTCGAATTACACATGCAGTTATGCACTTGGTTTAAGTTTACTTTAGCTGACATTCTCCAATTTTTATTTTTTTTTTTAGGGGTAAAAGAGGATTAAAAATAAATAAGAAATATGAAAAAAAAGTGTCGCTCGGATCTAGTTTCGGAGATATAGCTATCGGAAGTTCCGGATATAGCTTTTATAAAAACTATCATAAGTTGGGAACCCCTGTATGGATATCAAAAATATGTGTCATAAGAAAGTTAATTTAATGACCTTCAATAATAGTCTAAGAGCTGGCAGCCACTTTGAGCAACATACTAGGTACAAAGCTAACATTTTGTCTATGCGTGATTTAGTACTAGTTAAATAGGAAAATCAAAATCTGGCAGCATTGGCGCGGTCGCGAAGGTACACCCTAAAGTTTTCAAAAAAAGTATAGAATATTTCAAAATTTTGTGAACTATGTTGCGAGCTGCTGCTTGCCATTATGGTTGTTGTGTTTTCTAACCAAAGACGGAATGTTTAGTATGGCATGCTTTTGATGAGGTATATGTTTAAAAAAACTACTTGAAAAAATATTTTATAGTTTGAAAATAAGAAAAATTAAAAAACAAATATGGCAATATTGCAGCAACATAAAACAATGTGCAACATGACCGCCAGGCGAAAATGCATGCGACGCTTTAAAGCTGGAGGTATAGAAAAATTGACATGGAGTTTTAAGGTGTAGAAAAACAGTAGCAAAAGTAAAGAAAAATATGTATTAGCTATGTTGAGAAATCTCTCAAACTGTGTTTTATATAACTATAGAAAACACCAATACTAAAAAGTTAAGTCAATTGAAGCATAATATTTATATTAATTACCTAAATTAAATTCTTCAAAGAATATCATAGGGTACGTTTACAAAATAACAGTTACTACGCATTTTATTTTGCTCTTGAGAAATGCTCTTTATATATTAACTTCCCTACCTTTTTAGAAGGGTTAAAAGATTTGTTTATATTAATAACGAGCAAAAAACTAGAAAAGGTACAAAGTTAAAAATAGCTACGATTTAATAATGTCAACCATAATAAATATGTCTGCTTATCTGCTGTTGCTGTACATCAGATACTCCACTGATAAAGCTAAGCAAGAGAATTCAAGAAGGGATATGAATAAATTAATTATGTGCACATACTTCTGGGTGTTAAAGTGAAATTTCTTTAAAAAAATACTTCTTTTTAAAATTAACGTTTAAGAACAATATCTATGATTAACAGGAATTTAGTAAAACAACTTTTCTGCTGAATCAGGACTCACCTCAAAGTGCTTTGACTAAAAAAATGAGGAATAATCAATAGTGTGCACTTGCTTGTTGCTTAGCAATTCGTAAACGTTTCCCAAATTTCAATGGATTCAATGATTTTTAACCTCACCCGTAACTATTTCCTGGGTACGGCCTTGTTCAGAGTTCAATCATATAAATCTTAATGGCTTAACACTAAGGTTTAATTTTCAGCAGCAATTTCGACCATACTTTGGTCACATAGTAAAACGAGAGACAAGACCCATCTAGTAGTGAGATATACATACATCGAGCCATATAAATAAGCAAGCAATCGAGTAATATACAACGAAAAATAGAAGCCTAAGCACGTCTTATGAAATAATTCACAAGTTAACAAACGCAGGAAAAGTTGATCAATAAAGCAAAGACGAGACTATTAATACTTGCAGATGACCAGCTGATCTGTTGCAATAAACATTTCTCGCAGATCTTTAGCCTTCAGCAGGAAACTCACAGCTATGAAGAGACATACTCAAGTTTGGAGGATGCGGCCATATTTGATATATGTACTTAGGTAAAGCTCGAAGTAAATATTAGAGCTGACTCTGGGGTTTTCTGGTATTTGCTTAGAAAGCACGTATAGTATGGGCCATGACTAACATTTGCATCAGAGAGCGTGTAGACATTAATTAATTAATTAATTAATTAAATAACATAAACATTCGGAATAGAAAGGTCTCATTAATCCATGCAAGAGTCAACAAAGCGGGCTGATATTTTTTTAGCTTAAAATGCAACGAAGCTAAAAAATTTACAATAAATTTGAAGATGAATTTGAACAGCCAATTACTCTTTGCCTTACAATTTAAAAGTTCTCACCAATAAATTCTAAAAACTTAATGACACATCCCTTAAGCAAATCGACCCTCAAATGCTGACAATATACGATTTTCGTCCAAAGCAAACATTGCAGATGCTAATGTTTTCGTCGTAATTAATTGAACTCTTCCGACATTCGTTGCTAACCCTCAGAGTAGCAGGAAATGTGGCCGTTTTAAGTTATTTTATAAGCGACGATCGCTGGAGCACCTAATCCGTGAATATGAGAAATGTTGGAGAAAACTGAAGATATTCGCTATTATAAGATTTTTTTTTGATGACCAATGCACTTCGTAAACAATTTAAATACATAAGGTAACAAAAGAAGTGAAATGAAGAAAAGGAATTTCATTGCCTTATGTTTATTTATTACAACGAATTAATACCTATTACATACTACATAATATCTTTTTGAAATAAGACTCGTTGACTTCTTTCTTCGCTGAGCTGACTTAAAAGTTTTTTCTATGAAAGTGCATTTTTTTCCCATGAATTGCAAAAGTATCGGGACATCTCTTGAAATTATTTACAAAAAATCGTCTTATCCATACTAATAACTCCGAATAAATTTGTATTTGAATGAATTTTACTATCAAATAAGTAATATTTCTTAGTTCAAAAAATATTATATTACACACATTAAAACATTTTATTTTAAATTGTTTACAATTTTAAAAACCGAAACTATATTTACAAAAATATTTTACTGGAACATGTTTAAATGGTTGAAAGTGAACACTCCTCCGTCTTAAACGTCCAAGTCTCATATATAAGAAAGCAATTGCATCTACTGGAATATGGTTTTTGGAAAACGAAACCCTACGGCCATGGTAGTACTCTCGCTCAATTTCCTGGCTGTGACATTCAAAGTGGGACTGATTATATCACCCCCACTCTTACATTCTCAACCAACTTTCAAGTGAAAATACCTGAAAGGAAGGGTTAGACTCGAATTCCAAAGAAATATATACTGACGGTTCGAAAATGGATTCTGGTACGGGGGCTGGAATTTTTTCTTGTGACTTAAGCATCAGTGAATCTTTTGCTTTACCCTATTACTGTAGTGTATTTCAAGCGGAAATTTTTGCTGACTGGAAGGCATGCCAAATTATTGAATCTAAAATTTTTGAGCGTAGTGACAGTTTTGTTATATATGTCGATAGCCAAGCAGCCATTAAGGCCGTTGGCTCTAATATTATCAAATCTCGCTTGGTCCTAGATTGCAAGAAATCACTATGTGAAATAGGCGGAAAATGCAACTTAACCGTGGTTTGGGTGACTAAACATAGCGACTTCATTGGCAACGAAACTGCAGATGAGCTTGCTAGGAAAGGCTCTAAAATTGACATTATTTCTGAACCTAACCTTATGAAACCACTAGCCTTTATTAGGGCCAAAATTGATTCAAAATTTATAAATTGGGCTAACACTAGATGGTCTAACCTGACAACATGTTGTACGTTGAGGGCAATCTGGCCTTTTTATGATGCTAATAGAACGCGAAAAGTGATCTCATTAGACAAACAAACCCTGAGAATCTTTGTAGGTGTTATTACAGGACACTATTTTATAGGCAAGCATGCCTCAAGACTAGGGCTTTCTGACGTAGGGGATCTTTGTAGAAGCTGTAAAGATCCTGACGTCGAAGAGTCTGTTTCATTATATTTGTGAATGCCCAGCGCTGACATATCGGCGCTATAAGGCATTCGGATTCCACTTCTTCGACTCTCTTGAAGACATCGCTCAAAAGTGTCCAAAATCCATTTTAAAGTTTATAAAAATTTCGAATTGGTTTGAATAGGTTGAAAACGAAGTTATAAACAGGGTAAACAATGGGCCCAACTGCGGAATAAGTCACCCGTGCTAACCTAACCTAATTGCATCTACTCACTTTGTATATTGTGCATTCCGAAAGACTCTCTGCCAGACTAGTTCTGTCCACTGCATATTTTTCATCAAATAATTCCAAGTCACTTTTCATGCAAATACGGCAAACCTTTTCCATATCAAGAGTAGTTGGAGCAACCATCGTAATTGTAATTTTTCAGTATTATATTTTCTTTTTCCATAAATTTTCATATTCTGCAATATTTTGTAAAATGTAACCTCTTCTCAATAGCAAAGAGTATCAAAAGAGGCGAAACTCTCGACCGAATTCTACTACTAACGCAAAAAAATTCAGTTGCGGCGCTGCTTTTAAAAACTCACCCACTCGTGGTGACTAACAAAATTTTTAACTTTACCACTTAGGGCATTTTTGTCCAAATTAGGAACATTTGAAAAATATTTTTATTATATAGTCGAAAAAATCAATGAAATTTAGACTTATTGTAAAAATTATTAAAATAAAGTGATAAATAATATAGTTTGAGGGTTTATTGTCCTTTAAATAAGCAAAAATCACTACCTGGTTCTTTTCAGTTAAAAAACTTAGCATATGGTAACCTGCTCATCTGACAAATGTCATATAATAATTCACCACTCATTTTTGCGCACGAAAATATTCATTCAATTGGAATATTTGTTCTTAGTTGTATCAAATGTATTTTTTAAACTTTTACTTTTAAGTTACGTTTTATTTAATTTCAACCCCCTTTTACAGATTTACTTGTACGTCAGCAAAACGTGCGCTCAAAAACTAATCAACTAACCAATGGCGGCAATAGAACAACAAATGAGTCTATGCACATTGCGCCGAAGAATAAATCATCTAAAAAAAAGACACCAAATGCTATCAAACGTCAAGTGTCCGCACCCAACAACATGAGCGAGTACTTATCCTTGCCCAAGTCAGCTACTCACGCACGCGTACATTCATTAGACGATAATGTGGCGCATATACTTAATAAAAATAATCATAGTGATTATGACGAAAGTTTACTACTTGATGAAGACGACTTAGACCATTTTTTGCCTGGCACTGATTTGGTTTACAATGAATTCAAATCATTTCAAGTGTCCTAAATGTCTTGCAATTTAAAACGAGTTGCTTTTTTGTGAACGTTAAGCTGTTGCAGTAATGCTGCACGTTCATTTAGTAGCTGTGCTTCAGGTTTTCCTAAGTCTTGGACACATTTAACGTTTTCATCGTTGTGTTGTTTGTTTTGCAGCTGCTGTTTTATGTTGTCGCAAATTTCATTGTAAATACAGCTCTTGTTATCCTTTAAAGGATAAAGGTTTCTTGCTTCTTGTGGCTCATTAGACTGGTTTTGCATGGTGGGATTAGTTTTCTGTAAGGAAGAAAATACATAAGTTTATATTTAAACTATAAAACTATAAAATAACTTACTTACGACAATCTTCTGATTTTATTTTGAAATGTCATTTTTAGTAGGACCTCAAAGTCAGCTGTTGGTTTGTTCACCATACTGAAAAATAAATAAAAATTTCACCTTTTCCACGGTTGCAAAAATCAGCTATTTTCACTAACACATATGGGACTAACTCAAACGTAACCTCACACTGCCATGGGACTAACTCAATCACAACCTCACATTTGCTTTATATTTTTTTAGCGTTCTTCTTCTTTTCCTTAGTTTTTTTATAAGGAAAACGGAATAAAAAGAAGATTATTATGCCCACCCAAAAATTAATAATGATTTTTAAGGTTCAAAAAATTATATATCTTGTTCGGCAAGTTTCAAAAAGCATTGCAATTGGACTTTAAAATTTTCATATTTTGGGATTATTTTCAATAAATTTTTTTTTTCACCACGACGTGAAGATGTTGCCACTACGGACAAAAACCGAAACGATATGCCGGAAATTGTCGCAAATCAGCAAAGTTTTCCCGAAAAGCTAGTTCTTATGACGGCTTTCAACAAGTTAACTTATCTTTGCATATAAATATATTCCATAACCCCAAATTTAAATCGCTCGAAAACAAGTTTATTTATCATAAACAAACTAAACATAATAAGAGGAATTATTAATTAGAGGAATGCATTAACGTTACTTGATGTACCTTTTTTTGTAATAGCTATTAGGTAAAAACTTAATCCGAAAAATTTTAACTTAATCTTTGAATTAAGCCGAAACACGAATAATCGCACCCGTTTTCTGTTCTTTTTAAATCTAAAACTCGATCAGATTTCTATTCTAACACTATTACAATTTTTTAAGCAGACAAATTTTATTTAATAAATAAATAGTCTTATTGATGATTAAATACTTATAAAATTAAAAACATAATGACAGTTTTTTGGAAAAATAATTAAAAAGAAAAGTTGATAGAGTAAAATTAAATGAATCAATCTCATTTCTGAATTAAATTAATGGCTGTTAAACAAAAACTTGTTACGTACTGCTATAAAAACGAAATTTTTGTTGATATTATTATTAAAGTTACATCGTTTTGAAAAAACAGTAGTTTAGGTATGAAGTAAATAAGAACTTTGAAACATTTTTTGTATTATGATAATAAAAAAATATCAAACTTTTCAATTATTTAACAGCATTACATAAATATATAAATTCCCCAAGTGTTTCTTCCAATCGCCTAATAATACCCCAAATGAAAAGAAAATTCCACAAAATTTATTTCCCAACATACGGCAGCATTGTTTTGAACAAGTCACACGCATTGTCTGACAATCAATACGTGTGAGCAGAATTTTTGGGCAGAATAGAGTTTCATCTCTTTGGTACTCTTTGCACAATAGTAAGCAAAGAATACTATTCTTTGATAGTAAGCAAATGTTTTTGACGTATTTGGTGGTAAGTTCAGTGATTCGTTTTTACGTTCTAACGTAGCATCATAACCTTCACTTTTTCATAGTGGCACATCTGCGTGGATTAGCTGTTAAAACTGAATTATTCGCCGTGTATCATAACGCCCAAGCGAATAAGGCCAAAATATGTAACAATGCCTAAGTCTTAGTTCAATTTTCAATTCAATTTTATTCATCCATTATTTATGGGTCAGATTTACTTTAGCCAATTTATATGCGCAAATTATATGCTCAGAAATCTCATTTACGGTTTTCTTCTTTTTTTTAATAATAATTATTGTTTATTCATAATAATCAACACAAGGGCAAATTAAATTGGCTAAAGGGCAATTTTACTACACTTGTTAGAGTAAGAAATAAACGTTGGTTAAAGAGATATCGTTGTTTGAAATATAGACAATATGAAAATTATATTTCGATTTTTCCATAGAGAACAAAGAAGGGGAAAATTAATTAATTGATGTAAATCGAAAGGGCAAATTAAGATCTATTGAATGTAATTTTTTAATTTGATAAGCAAATTTCTTTCATCAAAAAACAGAGGAGGCGTTTAAAAGTGAGGTTAAATTTGACATAAAAAAAATATTATAATTTTCATTGTCGATTAATTTTTAACTTGACACTGTAAACGTAATGCATCTATAATAATAAAAACAATTTTTGCTATACTTACGTTGAAATTGGAAATAAATTTGTTTTTGGAGCAAATGTCCTGCGTGCACACTGCGCACTTTTGTTGTAAGTACTACCTCAATGCGACCGCGCATGTGTAATACGCAAATTATATGCTCAGAAATCTCATTTACGGCTTTCTACTTTTTTTAATAATAATTATTGTTTAGTCATAATAATTGACACAAGGGCAAACTAAATTAGCTAATGGGCGATTTTTCTACACTTGTTAGAGTAAGAAATAAACGTTGGTTAAAGAGATATTGGTGTTTGAAATATAGACAAAATGAAAATTTTATTTCGATTTTTCCTTGGAGAACAAAGAAGGGGCAAATTAATTAATTGATGTAGGTCGAAAGGGCAATTTAAGATCTATTGAATACAATTTCTTTAATTTGAAAATCACCATTTCCGCAGGCCGAAACGTGCCCGGTGGAAAATTATGTTGATTGCTTTCTATTACTATGTTTAAGCCACAGCTTAGTTCGTTTTACCGAATACCGCTCGAAAATCGTGCAAGAGTCGACACACTTCGTGCGTTCAAAGTGCTTTGAATTTTGGTTTTATGCAGGTGTTCTGAATAATGGCATGGTCAATCAAATCTATCAAATGCTGTAAGCTTATTTTATGATTATTGCGTGGACGTAAATGCAAGGAAAAAACAAAAACATATGAACGAAATTAAATAGAACAAAAAAAAAAAAACTTTAGAAAACTAAACTGCGATAGAATGCGACGAAAATGTTTATTAAAATGATAAAAATTGACGGCATCTAGAATATCTACAGCAGTAAGTGATATACATATCAAATTAAAGTCATACTCCTCGAGCTGAGTGCACTTAAACTATTAGCTTCGAGATTGGTTAATCAAAAGATGAGACATAAGCGTGGAAAGATTTGCTATTTCATAAATTTTCTCAAGTAATTTACTGATTAACTACCAAACATTTTCGTCTCATTCGTTTGCAGTTTCACTTCTACCGCGTGTGAACTGCACACGTTTCTTTTTTGTTTGCATGTTAATTTTTAGAATTGAAAAGCTCATAAAAAAGTTTAGTTTGTTTAAAGTTAGCGAGTGAGAGCTAAAGCACATTAAAGCCGAATTATTTGTACAATTTTTGTGTTTATTAATATGTATAAGCAATTTTTTTCAAATTTAATATTCAATTTCCCTGAAAAAATCACATATCCCAACTCGGCGTTTACACAAGCAAATTCGGTGAAACAAATTCTTGTCTATTCTCTTTTGTGGATTTGTTTGGCATTTTCAACATATGACAAATTTTGTACATCGTCTCTTTGGTTTTTCCCCTTTTGCACACAAACAAGGAAACTTTTCGGCAAGAATTTGTGTGCGTAAACGCCGACCAAGAAAACAATTCTCATAAATCAGAAAAAAATTCCTTCTATTTAATTTTTCAACATATGGTAGCTCGCTCTCGCTCTCTTTAGTATTTGGTTCTTGCTACGAAGTTGTGTTCAATATATTACGTCAACAGTAGCTAAAGCAGCATAACGCGTTTTTGCAGATTAACCGACAAACGGAAAGCAATTTTTTGTTTTTATCCATTCACATGTGACATTTTATTGCATTTAAAGTGAAAAAAGATAAGGTAAACTTCTTAAACTATGACCTTTATTTAAATAATTTTTTTTTTGTTTTATTGCTATTTTGTGCAAATGCGTTTGTTGGTTTTTCTATAACGCACGTTAACTACGTACGTGATTGGAGGAAGAACGCATATCCATGTATGTAACGGTTTATGACTATGTTCTTTCATTCATAAGGGATGAAGTTAGATGACAAAAACAACTGTTTGGTGCATATCAAGCAACGACTAGCGTTCACTTTCGTCCATCCAACAGCCGGTGAATTATAAAACAATACAACAACAAAAAATATGAACATATGAGCGATTTAAAAAAAGTTTGAATATTTTTATTTATTAAAAATCGCGCGAGTTACGTATACATAAATATCGGTCGTTCTTTTACAAACCGCACAAAATTCAGGAAAAAATAACCTCGACTTCCCCAAATGCGATGAAAATTTTTGTCCTGCATCTTCTAACAAATTCAGTTGACCCATGTTTTTTGATTTTGCTGAAAAATTTTTTTTTCGAAAATATCCACATACCTATGAATTTTTGATAACTGGCTGGATTTTGTCAAATCTACTCATACTTGAAGTCTATTATCTCCAGTTGTACTGATTTGATCAATGTCAGATTTTTTTTTTATTTAATAGTCTATAAAGTTAGCTTTCGCAGTAAATTAAAAAAAAAAATTATATTGTCAACAAATGAAAAATAATAACAATTTAATTGTTTAAATAGTTTTAACATGATTTTCCCCCCAACTAGAATACATTTTAAAAAACAAAATTTTGTTCCTTAATCTTTTATCTACAAAACCCATTTTACAAAAAAGTGGAGTCTCTGTTAAATCGGCAGTTATGAAATATTTTCGTCCGCGCAAGTCATGAATTCCAGAAGGAATTAAATTCCTTAAATTAAATGCAGCGTGCGACGAATCATAATTTAATAACGAGTGTCATATACTCGTTCCTTTGTTTTGACTCGTCGCACGCTGCACACTTAAATTCCTTCTGGAATTCATGACAGCAGTTTTAAGTTTGAGAAAAATATCAAGTATGAAACTTAGCCTAGGGTTATTCAAAAAAAAATTTTTTGAATTTCTTGCTGATACTTTGGCATCACGTTCTACATCTTGAAAGAACATCACATGCATTTTTTCAAATTTTTAAAGGTGGCTCAAAGCCACCAAATTGTTACTTATTATGTCTTATTTTTCATGGTCTAATTTTCGTACTTGATATTTTTCTCAAACTTAAAACTGCTGTAAATTTGTTGCGAAATGGCCTAAAAGGTTCTACAAAATCTTAAATTGTAGATTTTAATGTCAGCTATAAGGTAAGTATTCATTTAAAGATGAATATGAAACACAACACACATCAGGGGTCGATTAAATATATAACCGACCCGCTCGTTTTGAAAAAAAAGCTTCATCACTATGTTTCAAACATTATATCATCGATCCTGTTGGACCAAGAAAGTCTTACCATGTTTTGTTTTAAAGGTTTTTGAGTGATCTTTCGAATGAGATCTTGTATATTAAAAAAAACTATGACTCTTTTTTTTTAAAAAACCGTTAAATTTCGCCTTTTTAAAGCAGTTTTTCGTTATTTAAGAGGGTTAAAATTTTTTTTTTGTCAATATTATAACGTAGGTTTTAAAGTTCATTAAAAAACAAACAAAATTAATGTTTTTAAGTTACTCTAGAACAACTTTTTCAAATGGTTTGACAACATTTTATAATTAATGCTAACAATAATAATAATAAAAATATATTTTTGCTTTGAGACACCTTAAAAAATGCATTTAAAAATCTGAAAAAATGCATGTGATGTTCTTCCATGATGTAGAACGTGATTCCAAAGTATAATCAAGAAATTCGAAAAAAAAATTGTTTCTAAACAACCCTAATGTACATATATAATATATTCCGTTTATTTACTCATTTGTTTGCTGTTTTTATTCAAAAAAGGTAAAAGGTTGAATATTTCAATAGTTGTGTAGGGGAAATTTTTATACGTTAAAATTACCTAGTAGACGTAGGACAACAACCAAAATTCCCCAGGTTCAACGCAATGGTAAGGGGACGTCCATTAATTACGTGAGGTGTTTTTTTTTTAAATTCGGTCCCCCCCTCTCGCCTTGGAGAGATTTGGTGAGATCTGGCGGGACCCCTCTCCCCCCCCCCCCGTGAGATTTAAATTAAAATTTTTAATGTAAATTCTATGCAATAAAAAGTTGACGTGAGGTTTTCCTTGACCCCCTCCCCCCCTTGGTGAGATTTTGCCGGACCCTCTCACCCCTATTTTAGCTCTTAATGTCACCAAATGTGTTGTAAGACGTATTCTTTTTATTTATTATAAGTATGTGAATTTTGTAACTTTCTTTTTAGTTTGAATTACTGTTTTTAAATTTTTTGTTTCTTTTTATTTGTTCTAAACAAATGTTTTTTTGTAATAAATTATTTTGTACAAAAAAATAATAGCTTCAGTATCGTGAATGTCTTAGTCGTATATATTTCTCTTTTCAGGGACGTAACCCTCTAAATTACATGAAGTTAAGATTAACTTTCAGTTTTGTTCGAAACATCTTGTGTTTTTTTTTTAAATAGAAAAACTTTAGAATTAGGCGTTTACCCACTTTGCGTCCACAAAGCGCATGGACCTTTTGTCCATGTGTGCGTGCCTCTTATACATTGAGGTATTAGCGGTAATGAGTTTTCATTTGATTGGTGTGTTAGTTTACTTATTTCGAGGATTTTTAAAGGGAGATCCGTAAAATGGACGCGAATTGGGCGATGGACCAAATTCGGAATAAAACACCCAAAGTGTTGAATAAGTATAGTTACCACACCAAGGTGAAACAAACATTTTTTTTGTGTTGGTGTTGAAATTCTGCCGAGAGTTGTATTTCTTTTCCTCATATAAACTACAGGACACGGTCGCTTGAACCAAAATCAAGATCGATAAAATTGTCAACCAAATCTGACAATGCACAATTATTATTTAGTGTTCGGAGATTTCAAAAACATGATCCGTAAAATCGTACCAAGTCATTTACTGGTTTTATGGTTATTTTAAGGTAAACGCTTTTACCGATAATTTTAATAAAATTATGAAGCGAACCGTGTAGTTTTTGATGCTTTTAAGATCAAGTAAAATTTTAAAATATGTTATGATATCTGTTGTTTATGTAGTTTAAGTCGCTGAATACGATGAAGTCACTTATTTTTGCAAATATGTAAACGCTTTTGTGTTATTCACCATTTTTCATGGAAAAAAACCGAAACCCAAAAAAATTTTTTTTTGGCGGTCGAAAAACTAGTGAAAATTAAAACTTTTTTTATTATCATTTACGGGCTTAAAAAGTATTTTTGATTACGAAGCCCATGAAAAAAAAAAAATAAAAAAAATTTTATATATGTTATGTTATTCATCACCCATAGAAAAGAATTGAAAACTTAAAAAAAAAATTCTTTTGGGCCTCAAAACTAGTGAAAAATATTCTAAATTATAATTTTGTTTTATGGATTTTTGAGGTATTTTCGACTACAAAGCTCACTAAAAAACAATAAATAAAAAAAATTTTATATCTGTTGTGTTATTCACCGTTTTTTATGAATAAAAAAAATTTTAAAAAAATTTTAAAAAAATTTAAAAAGCTCTTTTGGGCCAAAAATCTAATGAAAAATAATTTTTATATATTTTTGTTTTATGGGTTTTAAAAGTATTTTTGATTACAAAGTCCACAAAGAAAAGAAAAATAAAAAAATTTAAAGTTTTAATGGCTTATTCAAAATTTTTCCTAGAACGCATTTTTATCAATATTATTGGTAAAAGCGTTTACCTTAAAATGGCCATAAAACGAGTAAGTGATTAGGTACGATTTTACGGATCATGTTTTTGGAATCTCCGAATACTAAATAATAATTGTGCATCAGATGTGGTTGAGCATTTTTACCGATTTTAATCTTGCTTTAAACGATCCATGTCGGCCAAAGTAAAACCTTAAAATGGCCATAAAATGAGTAAATGAGCAGATCCGATTTCGCGGATTACGTATTCCGAATCTCAAGACACTATATGACAACTGTGCATTGTCAGATTTGGTTGACAATTTTATCGATCTTGATCTTGGTTCAAGCGAACCGTGAGGAGTGATCTGCTTAATATAAATTATAACTGTTCGTTTATTTTGACTCTCATTTCAACGATCACCGTACAAAAATGATAATAACCTGTGACCATACATATGTACGCTAATATATATGTATGTGAAATATAATTTAAACAATTTGTTGTATTTCTATAAAAATATATACGGGTATTTTTAGTATATATTGTTGTTCGTAATATCATGATAATTGCAGCGGTTTTAATTGTTTTGTTGCTATAAATAATATTAAATAAATTTTATAGATCCAGATAATATAGCAAGTTTTAATTTATGTACATACCTATGTATAGTATTTCATGATTCACTGTTGTGCAAATAATATTGTATCGCAAAAGCGCATTTAGTACAAAATAAGAACTTAAATGTTATAGTTAAATAATTGTTATTTGTCAAGGGTTTCAAAAAGTAAATAAACGAACGCATATAGTACATACATATATGAGACATTTCACGACAAATCGGACACTATTTTGCTTTTGCAATTTAGATTTTTTTTTAAATTTTTCATAGTTGGACAAAGTGGGGCTTCCTTTGACACCGGGACACATTTGACTTTGCCAATTTCAGTGTGTAGACGGCCTAAAAGCCAAAAAGTTTAAATGCAAAATGGTGCTTAATTTGACTTAAAAAACGTTATGAACTTTGATAGTTCTTCTTCAACTCTCTTCGAAAAGACGTTTTTTCTGCTTTCGCGATTGCTGGTGTTATTTTCGACACCTAGTACGTAAGCGTTCTATTAAATATATATAGTCGATTAACAAAATAAGTTAGCAGTTGGTGTAAGTATTAACAAAATAAAAGTATGTTTTGTGGTCTTTAAAAATTAAGTGTCAAAGGTACCCCACTTTCCCCTACTGGTTAAAACTTGAAAATATCACTGCAATATTGTTTTGAAAAAAATTTCGATATTTCTTTATGAGAAGTAAAATCATTAATTTAAAAAAAAAATTCAGTTTGACTGATTACACTGTGCGACAAATGGTAGGGGTCAGTGATCGGCGGGGGTTCTGACTACCGGGAAAAGTTATATCGGCCAAAAAACAGTTATACGCTTCCCGGCGTTTCGCTGGGTCACGTCTAGGAATCCAGATATATCGATATTTTCTGCAATAAACTTAGAAAAATTAAGAATTACAATTGCTTCAATCTACTGATAAACTATTTCTCTCCATTATCAACAATTTTGCAGTTATAAATAAGTTTATGAAGAAAAAAAATATTTTTTGCCTAAAAAATTAAAATTTTTTATTTTAAAAAATCATGAAAAATCTAAAAAAGGGAAAAGGTGTTATTTTATTTCTTCATAAATTTATTTATTACTGCAAAACTGTTGATTATGTAGAGAAACAGTATATGAATAGATTAAAGCAATTGTTATTCTTAATTTTTCTAAGTTTGTTGCAGTAAAATCGGACTAGTCGTTCTCGAGTTATGTCAAACGAAATTCCCCTATATGATACTTACGAACTTCAAATCGATATATCTCGATTCCTAGACGTGACCCAGTGAAACGCCGGGACACGTATAACTTTTTTTTGGCGATATAACTTTTCCTGGTAGTTAGAACCCCCGCCGATTTTAGCTGTTGCACCGCTTTTAATGGTCAGATTTCGAAAATTTATATCACTTAAATAGCTTGATAAAAAAAAATGTAAAGAATACATTTTAAGAATTTGTTTGACCTTTTTATTATAAATTAAAAACACTTGGGAAACATATTGGGAAAAAAATTTTAAATAAATAGTGACCTAAAGCCAGAAAAGTGTTTTTAATAAGTAAGAATACTTTCAAGTAGTGTTAAGAGAAAAAAAATTTAAAAAAAATCAGAAATTCAAAAGCAAAATGGTGTCCGTTTTGGCGTGGAATGCCTCATGTACATATATTTATTTTTTAATCAAAAACTAAGTTAAATATTAAATAAAATATTACACAGCGAACTGTTACGCATAAGTTATTGTGGGTTGAACTAACGTATATATCACAGGTATATCAATCACCCTGTTTCAAAACAATCGATCAATACTAAGTGACAAAGTAATTATAGTATATTTTAATAAACGCATTCTGTACAACTAATGATAAAATGAAATCGCTTGAATTTTTATGATAAACACTAGTTATATTATTAGTTCTTCAACTAACTTATGTAATGTTACAAGGTTTGAGTTTTAATATATTGTTGTATTGCGCTATATAAAAAGCAAAAGCTAAGGCGAAAATATCCTATAGTTAAATTATTTACAAGGATTCAAATTTTAAGCTGTGTTTGTCATACATATAAACGTAAGTGTGAACAATCTTTAATGATCTTTATTTACGTTAGTCGAAAAATTAAAAAGAAGTCAAGAAATTTGAAAAAGTCCATTTGTTTTACTTCTTCAGTCGAGATATGTTGAGAGATTCGAAAATGTTAAAAAATTTTTGAAAAGGTCAAACTATCTTGAAACATTAGAAAAATGTTGTCAAAGTCTAAAACTATTGAGCAAGTCAAAAAGTTGAGAAAAATCGAACTAATGGCGCTTAATCATGATTCCTGAGCAACTGACGATCAATCCATGTTGGAAATTGTGATTCAGAAAGTCAAGGGCGTGATACTTGATTGTGTATTCAAAACAACAAAATGATTTCTCAATTAGAGCGTGAACTTGGTTAAATGAAAATAATAACGCTTTGTTTCAAGAAAAACTAATTTTTTAATTTAAGGGGGTCCGAACATAATTTTCTACTTGTGGCTTACTTTCCGAGTTATTGCACAACATTTTTTTGTCGGCCTCTCACAACCAGGCCCACCACGATTCTGGCGACTGGTGTTTATTTTGAGTATCAGCTATACTTCAACTATCATTTAAAAAAAAAAATTTAGTGGGAGGAAAAGTGCTTCGAAAAAATACAACGCTACCTCCCGTACTAAAAATTTATTCCATCATCATTTAAACATTTTCAACCCATCGTTGAACGCACATATAGTCTCTTAAGAGTCGAAAAAATTCTCTCATTAGTGCAAAAGGATGCAGGAATAGTCATTAACAATTTCACGAATCAAACGAATTCTGGAATGAGGTCCTTATACTATGAATGTTTCTGTAAAAAATCTACTACATCTCCTAAACTTTTCAATTTACAGGGTTAGGCGCATGAACTGTTACCTAATCAAATGACCATAACTTTTTGTGTGAAGTTTTTTTTTATTGATTCAAATGACAAAAATGTGTGGAAATAATCAAAAAACTAGAATCCGGCTACTTTAGCTCGATATGGCCACCTTTTGCCTTGACTATGACCTTCAAACGGTCAAAAAACGAGTTGCATGCTGCACGAATGTGATCTTCCGGTATTTTGGCTCAAGTGTGGAACGTAGTTTTTTAACCATTCTTGTTTCACACGAGCTTTATGAGATGGTGCTGAGTCTTGTTGGAACGTCCATGGTCTGCGACCGAAATGTTTGCGTGCCCACGGCTCTAAAGCAGCTTCCAACACATTTTCCCGATAATATGTCGCATTGACTTTGACACCAGACTCGATAAAAACGATTGGAGAGCGTCCATCGGCGGTCACAGCTGCCCATACCATTACTTGAGATGGGAAATTACTTCGGGTGGCTGTTCGTAGGCTCAAATTCTCGTCGGAGCGTTCGGTCAAGTAAACACGATCGTTTTGAGAGTTTATAAACTGCTCAATCGGGAAATTTTTCTCATCAGAGAACACAATGTTACGAAATTGGCCACGTTCGTGCAAGCGTAACAACTCCTTTGCTCTTTCGAATTTAACTTTTTTTTGCTTTGGTGTAAGATCGTCTGCCTTTTGGAACTTGTAAGGCTTTACTTTGAGCTCATTTTGCAATATGCGTCTGATGCTTCGCTGGGATATTTTCAGTTCTTTGGCCATTTGATTACCACTACGACGTGGATTTCGTTCAAGTCGAGCCTTCACTTTCCGCAGCATTTCAGGCGATGTTGCATTTTTTTTTTTTGGTCCACCACCATTATAACGAGTTATGGTACGATACACAAACATTTTATTCACTTTGAGATGTTTGAGCTCACGAACAATATCTGGTTGTGATTTTCCAGCAAAATATAATGCAATCACACTATTACGTTTGAAATCCATTTCGGAAAACTTTTCTTTTATAAAACTTAGACGCAAATGCTTTTAGCGGCTTGTAAACAATATAATGAGCTGTCGCTGGTATGAATTTGACACAGCTGTCTTTATCGGTTTGCCAGATGTACCGGTCTGGAGTTGGTAACAGTTCATGCGCCTAACCCTGTAGTTTCATTTCTGCTCACCAAATAAAGGAACATGTTCCGATCACTTAGTAAATTTTCTTTTTTGAAATCATCTTTATTAAAATTTAATATTTTATCAACACCACAATCTTTGCCAAGTACAAAAGCTTCAAGTGATCTGGAAACTTTTCTGAATCTGTCCCAAATCAGATTCTCAGCGACGAAAGAACATGGTCGTACACATCATAATAAATTTTTCTAAGTAAATCTTCTGAAGTCTGAAATATTTGATGTTCTACTTTTGAATTTTAATCAATTCACTTGGGAATTCGCGTGTTGAATTAAAATTTCCCGTGTTGAATTCCACATGGAGAAGGTCTTTCAGCGCCCCTGGGTTAAGCTGGATGAGTCGATATCAGAATTATAGATAAAATCATATTTTTCAAACGAGACCTATTAACTGCTTCGAATTTTCAACTCTTCAAGTTTTTCTTTTCTTTTAAGTTGTTTTTTTGTTTTCAGATCTACAGATATATATACCTTAATCATGCGAAGCTCGTCTTCAGAGTCAAAAAAAGCCGCAAACAGCCTACTACAGCAACAGCAATCTAATAATGATAACTTTGTCGAACGATTGGATAATGAAAGTGAGAACGCGGAAGAAGACGAAGAAGAAGAAGGTCAAGATAATGAGGTAAGATTTAAAAAAAATAGTTTTTTCTATAACAATTTTCAAAATATCTACATATCGTCGCTCTCGGATAGACAGGCCCTAACTCATATCTTTTTGGAAATTTCACAGTAGGAGAAAAAACTTTAAAACCTCAAATAAAGCAGTTTTTTTAAATGCGATTCCAAAAATTTTTAGTGTGTCAATTAAAAGACTTTAAAATGATGTAAAATGGCTTAAATATTGTCGTTTGTGCATTATTCGAACATAAAATCGATGTCTAAAATCCTTTTTCGAGCTTTATCTATCAATTGGAGCAAAAAAAAAAATTTTCGAAAATGGCTCAAAGTGATGGTCAAAAAATCCATTTTTGAGCTTCCCCCATTGATTGGATCAAAAAAATGATTTTGACCTAACATTTTTTTTTATCTCCAATCGATAGATGAAGCTCAAAAGTGGCTTTTGGAAATCACTTTGGGGGGCTCCGGATCTTAGAAAGGACCGACAGGGTTGAAAACGATTTTTTCCAAGGCACGGAGCCAATCTTACTGATATCCAAAACTATTTTTCGAGTTTTCTCTATCGATTGAAAAAAAAAACTTTTCCTTTATTAAATCAATTTTTAAGTAATCTTAAAAAGTGCTAGAAAAAAACCAATATGACCACTTGCAAGCAGAACACGCTAACAGGTCAAATGGTTACACTGCAAAGCATTTTCTATAAATAATTTGGTGTTTTTTTATTTTCAGTTCCAGGACGCAGTAAGTGAACAAGTTAATGCTTCGTGAGTCCAAAATATTCAAAATTTATTTATGTATTGTAATAATTCTCTATTTGCTGTTTTTTGTTTTTGTTTTTCTTTCAAGACCCTTAAGCATGGACTTGGACGTTGCATTGGAAGAGGCTAAACTTGCGATAAATTATTTTTTTAATAATAAATTTGAAGAGGCGCGTAATCTCATGAAACCATATGCTGCCTATAGCATGTATCATGCAATGGGTAGTTGTGTGTTTAGTTTCTTAGAGGCAATACTGACATTTGAGCAACAGCATATTGCAACAGCATCCGAGGAGCTTAAAAAATGCCTGGAAGTTTGTAATCTACATCGTAGGAAAAACACTTTGGCTGAATCCATAGGACACAAATTTAAAAGTGTAAATTACAAACAAAATTTTCAGTAGTACCTACATGTTTTAACAACCCAAATGAAAAGCGCTCCAAAATTTTCTTAAGATAGGTTTTCGACTCTTTCAACAATTTTTGATATATGTATGTTTCCAGTATTATTCGATATCTCCTACGTTTTGCGATTTTTTTCACATTTTCCGACTTTTCTATTATCTTTTATTATAGGGAAAGGGAATGGGGATAGGGACAGGGATAGGGATAGGGATAGGGATAGGGATAGGGATAGGGATAGGGATAGGGATAGGGATAGGGATAGGGATAGGGATAGGGATAGGGATAGGGATAGGGATAGGGATAGGGATAGGGATAGGGATAGGGATAGGGATAGGGATAGGGATAGGGATAGGGATAGGGATAGGGATAGGGATAGGGATAGGGACAGGGATAGGGACAGGGATAGGGATAGGGATAGGGATAGGGATAGGGATAGGGATAGGGATAGGGATAGGGATAGGGATAGGGATAGGGATAGGGATAGGGATAGGGATAGGGATAGGGATAGGGATAGGGATAGGGATAGGGATAGGGATAGGGATAGGGATAGGGATAGGGATAGGGATAGGGATAGGGATAGGGATAGGGATAGGGATAGGGATAGGGATAGGGATAGGGATAGGGATAGGGATAGGGATAGGGATAGGGATAGGGATAGGGATAGGGATAGGAATAGGGATAGGGTTAGGGATAGGGATGTATATGGGGCTGGAGATAGGAAATCAAACAGAAATTGTGGATCGTCTCACTAGTTTCCAATATTGTCGAGTTTTATCACCATTTTACTTTCCACCATAGTAACTTTTTAAATTCTTAGTGAATTTTTCAATATATTTCAAATTTTTAAACATGTTTCTCTTCATTATTCTACTTTTTCAGTCTTGTTGAAGTTTTCAAATATTTTTCAACTTTTTTACAACTGTCGACTTTTTAGCATTCTTCATATTATATGAATTTTTCAACATATTTCGACTTTTTTATATTTTTCGACTGTCAAACCTTTTTCTGAATTTCTCAACAATATTCGATTTTATTTTACATTATAATATTAACATAACAAAACATCATCATCGCCCGCTTTCATTTATTTTTATTTTTCCCACTCCTAGTCCCACAATCAGTCAAAGGAGTATGAATTTCTTCGAGTTTATTTGTTTCCTTCGATATTGTGCAATATTTTCTTATCTTTTTTGTGCAATTTTTCATTAAATCATTAAATTTTTTTTGTTTTCGCTATTTTTTCGTAAATCATACTTTTTGGCGATATTGCAGCGACCTCACCAAAACTTCAATTATCTACCGGGTGCCATGTCCATATATAGTGAGACTTAAACTTATTGTATATGTATTTTAATTTTAGGAAATAGAAAATAGAATACTTATAAAAGTTTATTTTCACAGCCAAAATATAATCATTACACTGACATGGAAGCCCATGCAGAACTTTGCTCGGCCGAGACACTTCTCTTACGGGCTTTACTTACATTTATTGAGGACGAAACCTTAACGAGTCTTATACGTGGTGGCATAAAGATCAGGCACTGTTATAACAGTTACAAGTAATCCACATTGCTAAAAGTATTTGATTTTATTGATATTTAATAGTTGTAACATTTAATATTTTTTCTAGACAATGTGTACTGATATTGAATCAACGCCAATGGCAATCAAAAACTTCCAAAGTACATTTTGAAAGCGGCGTACGTATGGGCATGGGAACTTTTAATTTAATGATCTCTTTATTACCGGCTTCGGTTATAAAAATTTTGGAATTCATAGGGTTTTCAGGGAATAAAGTAAGTAGTACGTGTATGTACGTACCAAAGAACTGCATTGAGTGGCTCACTGAGCCATTCAATGAAAATGATTGTGAATTCACAGACTTTGGCATGAGACGGAATGGTAGGTATGTAGCTCGTTTCACAAAATTATCTGTGAGTGTTGAATCTACTGAAAGTTTCAACAGATTAATGATGAGTCGTTCACTGCAGTTCTCTGCTACGTACGCTATATAAATGAAACTCATATTATACTAGAACTCTTTCCCATGATATATAGAAAAATGGCTTAGCTGACCTTCATGGAGGATATAATTTACCTGGATTACGTCAAGTACTTTGCGCAATGACTTTGCTTGGTTATCACCTAATCGTTTGCTACGTACTAAGTCACCATGAGGGTGACTTGAAACTCTGTAGTAACATTTTAGAAGAACAATTAAAACGTTACCCGAACGGTGTTTGGTTTCTCTTTTTTAAAGGCCGTTTAGAATTTATGAAAGGAAATCTTGACGTGGCACAGCATTGGTATAAGAAATCTTGGAAGTCACAAAATATTTGGCCTCAGTTTCATCATCTCAGTTTTTGGGAATTGCTATGGGTAAATTGGTAAGCTCAAAAAGTCAATAGTGTTGCAAAAAACAACAAACAGTGTTGCTTGAGAAAAGTTATTCAGTGCTTTACTGGTAGCTTTAATGATTTCCCACTGCATAGAGATGATGATGATGAAAACCATTGTCTGATCTGTTAATTATTTTTGTTTGGGCAAAAGTTTTTTTTTTTTAAAAAAATAAATATTTTTATTAATTCATATTTTTGATTAATTCTTCTAGCCTTAAATTAGATTGGCGTGAATCTAGCATATACGCTACATATCTAGTCGATAAAAGCAAATGGTCTCGCACTATTTACTCGTATCAGAAAGCCGCTGTTATGTTAATGCTTGGTGATGAACTAACTGCCACAGAACGCCTTACGATTGATACATTGATGCAGGCTGCTCCGGCATATAAGCAACGTATTGCTGGAAAATCTTTGCCAATGGAGAAGTTCATTATTAAAAAAGCAGAGCGTTATTTCGCGCAGAATCGTCAATTGTGTCTTCCAGCAATTGAGCTGATGTACGTTTGGAACACGTTTAAGGTGATGAACAAGCAATATAGTATTGCAGACGGCATATACCAAATAATTGAAAAACAAATGAAATTGTTGGATGAAGAGGAAGTAACTTCGCCCTATATAAGTGATAATAGAGCATTGTGCTTACTGCTGCGTGGTGCTTGTTTTCGTCAAATGAAGAAAACTTATTTGGCACTTCAGTAAGTATTCTAAATGTTTCTTAAGATAATGCCTCAACCATTTCAACTGTAACTTTAAGCGGCATTTTTTCCCCAAAAGAGGTCTCCGATTTTGCTAAATTTTCTTTTTTGTGTTGTGGAAAATTTACCATAAATCAAAAAAATTTGTTTCAAAATTTTATCTTCCATAGGATAAATGATAATGATTAGTTGAAACACAAATTTCGGTATTTTTAGTTTTAATTTTCTTTAAAGTTACTATTTTTTAAGAATTTATTAAAAAACTTTCAACAGTAATAACATTTTTTCAAAAACTCAGAAAATAAGGTATAAAACAAGATATATCGTGGAGATTCTATTTTAATTTTTATACGTTTTTGCCGTGTTTTTACAGTTTTCAAGATATAAACAATTTAAAAGTACCAAAATTTGAGTTAAGCCTTTTAGCATTTACAAAAAAAAAAATGACATTTTCGATCTTTCCGAGATTGGCAAAAAAACTTATTTTTTTGATCCATCCCAAAATTTTTTTTTTCTCCAATCTATAAGAAATGATCGGGGATACTCCAAGTGATGTACAAAATTCATTTTTGACCTTTCCCCATAGATTGCAGCAAATTAAAATTTTCCGAAAATGGGTCCAAAACGGGGGGAGATTACAATATCCGTGGCGCCACGATTTGACGATGTCAAAATAAATCGGAATCGTATTTTATCGAAAAACATTGTGGCGCCACGGATATCGTAATCGTGCCCAAAACGGTCCTTTCCAAGGTCCGGATTTGCAAAATCGGAGTTAATTTTTGTAATGTTGTAAAATAAAACTTAATTCATCTTTTCACTATTTTGTATAAACATTGCATGATTATATTCTTGTCTACAGGAGCCTGGAAGCTTGTGTAGCATTGTATGGCGCCATAAAAGAGGACACCTATTTGGTTGCTTATGCCAGCGTGGAAATTGGTTTGATACATGCTGACGAGAATCGCATCGATTTAGCAATAACGCATTTAGAAGAGGCCAAGTAAGATCGCAAAATATGTATAGTATATAGTGGTGTTAGCTTTGGCCTGGCCGAAAATGTTTGTCCAATTTTGTGAAAGAGGCCTATGTATTATGTTAAAGCGTCCAGTTCTTGTTTGTTTCACTTGATGCCGTATTTGATTTAATCACCCGCTTTGTTCGGATGGTTCAGTAAAAATTTGGTTTTATAATTTTATCTTTCTGCATGCATGGAAGTTGTTGCGCCCATGTTTGGTAACATTTTCTTGAATAGTTTTTAGCCATGCTTCCGTCTCATCTTTGTCCAATACTGAGTTTGAGGAAATTTTCTTAAATATCTAGAATGGGAGGTGCCAAGCGGTAATTTTTAGAAACAGTCCAAATGTACCGAAAATGTACTGAAAACAACATCATGCTTTCATTTCCAAATTTACCAACAGCACAAAAAAACCAAATTGCACTACTATACTATACTATACTATACTATACTATACTGTACTATACTATACTATACTATACTATACTATACTATACTATACTATACTGTACTATACTATACTATACTATACTATACTATACTATACTATACTATACTATACTATACTATACTATACCATACTATACTATACTATACTATACTATACTATACTATACTATACTATACTATACTATACTATACTATACTATACTATACTATTAATTATGTTTTGCGATGCGTGCGATTTTTTGGATATTATTGCTGTAAGGATATTTTCCTTGTCCTTTAGAGTATCTCGGAAGTAGTCACTCCATAAGTGAGTACTTATCGAGGCGGTTCACTCCGAGTCACTTTGGGTCACTTGGAGTCACCGAGGTGAGTGAAAATCGCAATTTTGTGGTTTGCGTGTGATTTTTGTAGAATTGCACTATAACACATATTGGCCACGTTGGTGTAAAAACTTTGCGCACCTAATAACGTTTTGCGGTGCGTGCGATTTTTTGGATATTATTGCTGTAAGGATATTTTCCTTGTCCTTTAGAGTATCCCGGAAGTAGTCACTCCATAAGTGACTACTTATCGAGGCGGTTCACTCCGAGTCACTTTGGGTCACTTGGAGTCACCGAGGTGAGTGAAAATCGCAATTTTGTGGTTTGTGTGCGATTTTGGTAGAATTGGTCTATAACACCTATAAGCCACGTTGGTGCAAACTCTTATCGCACCTAATTATGTTTTGCGATGCGTGCGATTTTTTGATAATTATTGCTGCAAGTATATTTTCCTTGTTCTTTGGAGTATCCCGGAGATAGTCACTCCATAAGTGACTACTTATCGAGGCGGTTCACTCCGAGTCACTTTGGGTCACTTGGAGTCACCGAGGTGAGTGAAAGTCGCGATTTTGTGATTTGCGTGCGATTTTTGTAGATATGTCTATAACACCTATGGGCCACGTTGGTACAAACTCTTAGCGCATCTAATTATGTTTTGCGGTGCGTGCGATTTTTTGATTTTATTACTGTAAGGATATATTCCTTGTTCTTTGAAGTGTCCCGGAGTGACACTGCAGACTAAAAAAAGTTCAATAATTGCTATTTTCACCACGAATACCAATCACGGCTTGTAGCTTTCTTGGAATAGGCGCAATAAGTTTTTGTAAATCGTGTCCTTCCGATATCTTTTCGTCGACTCCTCCTTAATAACTCTTATTTGAGCGTTTTTATTTGTTGGAGCCGGTTTTGGGACTTTTTTTTTAAGTGGGTCCATTAAATTTCAATTGGGTTCATCATATTGGGGCCTTAGGCTGATATGCTCATCACTTTACTGCAATTATACAGCACCCAGAACCTGCACAAGAGTGATTTCGGCTTAGGATCAATATCCTGATACGATTTTTATCATAAATTTTCGGCCTTTTGAGTGTCAGTGAAGCCGAAATTCTGAGCCTTTTTTTTCAATTCATTTTAAAGAGTTTTTAAGTATTACTTCTTTGTCATAACATCGATAAAAACTCTCAATTCACCAACGTCTTCCTATGATACGAGTATGAATCCCCATACCATAACGGGCAAATTTGCACACTTTGCATAAATATAATGTATGTGTGTGTGCATGTATGTGTGTGTGTGTATGTATGTGTGTGAGTGTGTGTGTGTGTGTATACACACATGTGTATATGTATATATATATAAAGCGAAAGAATATGAAAATCTCAGAATTTCGTTAAAAGATCGTAAAAATGGCCGTATTAAAAAAAATATCGTGTTACGTATTTGCTTTTTGCGCGGTTTGACTTCTGATGATGTCCCAAAAAGTATCAAATAAAAAACTCCGTCGTCCTCGTACCTTTCATTAAATTTTTTTCAAGCGGGCCGTGATAGTATGTCTAACACCTGGTTTACTAGCCACAGTAATTTTACATAAGAGTAAGGGTAAGTGGGCGGCCTACGGCCGCAGCTTAGGTCAATAATTGAAAATTTTGATTCAATATTACTCAAAAACGGCACTTACGATTTTCATAAAAATTTCATAGATAATACCACTAAAAGCAGTCATCATAACACATAATTTTTAGAAACAGTCCAAATGTACCGAAAATGTACTGAAAACAACATCATGCTTTCATTTCCAAATTTACCAACAGCACAAAAAAACCAAATTGCACTACTATACTATACTATACTATACTATACTATACTATACTATACTATACTGTACTATACTATACTATACTATACTATACTATACTATACTATACTATACTATACTATACTATACTATACCATACTATACTATACTATACTATACTATACTATACTATACTATACTATACTATACTATACTATACTATACTATACTATACTATACTATACTATACTATACTATACTATACTATACTATACTATACTATACTATACTATACTATACTATACTATACTATACTATACTACTACTATAAACAAAAACAATTCTGTATCCGTCGAGACGTCGATAGCGTTGAAATTTTGCGTATTGTTGTTTGCTTGTTTGTGCGTCGAATAACGGTTCGAGCAATGAGGGCGAAAAGGTTCACTACGTGCGTTTCGTTGGTTATAGGCTATAGTTTTGTCTTTATATTCTAATTTTCTAACTCGGCGCTTACACACACAAACTCTTTCCGAAAACTCTATTGTTTGTGGGCAAGAGGGGATAACAAATGAGACGAGGTACAAAATATGTCGTTTGTCACAAATGCAAAAAAAAAGCACATAAAAGAATGGACAAGAATTTCTTTCACAAAATTTCCTTGTGTAAACGTTGACTTACGTTACATAAATATTTAATTTCAGGAAAAAGTATAGCCGCTATTCGCTAGAACAAAGATTGCATTTTAGAATACATGCAGCGCTAATGGAACTAAAGGAAAAAGCTACTCTATGAAACGATCAAACTCATTTTAGTTACATATATTTTAGTTGGGTAGGTAAAAATTATTACAAGGTCCAAATTGACGACACAGACCGTTTGCACAAATATGCAGACTGCAGTGCCGTGTGAGGTGCTGTTATCGTGTTTGCGCAGACCGTTTGCTTAAAATCAAAAATTTTCAATTTTTGTTTGATTTGTGCAAATGGTATGTGCCGTCTGATTTGAAATTCTGTGAAAACGATTTAAAAAATTCTGTCTGTACCGTGTGCAGACGTTACAACGATAAGAAATACAATGTGTTTGCGCATACGGTCTGTGTCGTTTATTTGAGCCTTAATACGGGAAAATGTTTGAATTATTCATAATTTTCAATATTTTAAGGGCGGGAGTAGGCTACACTAAAAAAAAAAACAGCGTAAGATATTTTTTTTTTTAATATGCATGTGAATACCATAGTACAATTAACATGGTAAAATTATGTTGTCAAATTCAAAATTCTGCAATCGTGAAAGTCACAATAGAGCTGTCAAAAAAAAAGGCAAAACAAAAGGATAAAAATCTGGCTACGCGCGCTTTAAGCTATGAGTTTTGCGTTAAAAAGAAGTAGCACATACAGCGGGAAATCGTAAACAGGTACACGCGGTTGAAGTTTTAACACACTTGATCGTATGAAATGGAACAAAATTACTGCGAACGACTTTAATTAAATAATTATATTTCAATTGATCGGCGGGCGAATATCAGTATTGCATTTAAAATCAGCTTGTGTCGGTTTCTTTACTAACGTTTGAAATGGCAATGTGAACAAAATTACAGCTAAATTTTCCGTCGTTCATCGCAATTGTGTTTACTCGAACGATTTACTGACGCGTCTTACATTGATAGCGGGTAATCGTTGCCGGTTTCGCGTCGTCAGCCCCAATTCTGTTTACGATTATGTAATTTGACACAACCTAAATAAAGAAGATTAAGTTTGACTTAGAATTGCTGCAACCACGATAATTGTACCATGATGTGAATATTAAATAAATATATACTGAAAAGTGTGGGTTAAAATATTTTAAGGTACCAATAAAAGAAAAATTACAGAAAAAAAGTTGTTTTATTATATTAAACAGAGGTATTGCGGTTGTCGCTCCAACTCATTCTGATGTACCGGACAGAAGAGTACGTAAGCAAACTTCGACGCAAATACTCTGAACGTATCTTACCGTTCATATAGCTCTAGACGCTGGAGTCTAGAGATTACAGCTTGAAATGTATGTCAAACGATAGAACAAAGGGAGTTTTTTCAACGCGCGTTTCAGCATAACACAAAACTATATGCAATGAGCCACACCACCAACGCACGTTTTCTCAACGCGTGGTACAATGCAAAGAAATATATATTAGAAGAACAACATTCCGGCAAATGTCGATAATTGGATCGTACTTTAACGTGGTTGACGAGAGATTTACGGTCTTAGAATCAGGGGAAATGTGATTTTGGATTTTGTTGCGCATTGGGGATTTAACAATGACAATGCTCTGTCATTTTTTATTTTATTAGGATTTTCTATTTTATTTATTTTAACTTATATGAAGTTTTTTGAATATATTCCGCCATTTTTTATTTACATTTTATAAATAAATTAATTAATTAATTTTACATTTGAGCTGCATTTGAGAAAATTCATTTTTATTGCTACCAAGCAACCAGCAAATCCAGAAGCAGGATATTTATTTTGACTTCTCCAAAAGAGCAAATTTGCAACCGATCCCGCGTAATTTGCGTTGTTGTTGCCTATTGTATTCAGAAAAATTCAGTGGAAAAAATCCTAGCAAAATGCGTGCAATTGTTGTTGTTTTTTTGTAGCTTACAACCGATCCCGTTATTTGTTTTGTTGTTGCTTTTTTTCAGCCGAAAAATTCAGACGAAAATTAGCAAATATTATATTCCTGTTGTTTGCTTGTATGTGTTTCACATTTTGCTATTTGTCGCAACCAGAATTTTTTGCCAAGGGGATTTTTAATCTGACGAAATTAATCACTTATATTTTCATATTTTCTTGTTTTACTTGAAACAAGTCATTAGTTAACACAACTTAATACCTAAATATATTAAATTAGAATAGTTTAATCACTTGCACTGATTCGGCATTTAAAAAATCACGAAAATCAAATTTTGAAATACAAAAAAATTAAACTTTCTTTAAAATTAACAAAGAAACTAATTATAAATGCTTAAATACACTGCCACTGCCGACGTGTTAGTTTTATTTGGGCTTAAGTCCTTGAAAATTCAAAAATATTTATGTTGGGGGCTTCAGCCTCCTTGACCCCTTGATCAACTACATGCATTTTTCAGTTCAAACTGAAAAATAAAAATAATATTCATCTTGTTTGATTTGCTGAGCGCCTGCTTCAAACAAAAATTCTTTTGTCTTACAGCTAGAATTGAAATCATTTTACAAATTTCAAAATATTCTTCAATTTCTATATTTTTCAACATATTCATGAAAAGAACAATAAAGGTTACATTAATTTGTCCTATCAAAATTTGACAGCTAAATCTGGTTCCGTAGCTGTCAAAATCTAATGCAAAATGTAAGCAGATAAATTGAATAGAAAATTTTTATATTTCTTTGTACAATGCACATTGATTTTATTAGGGGAGTTTACACCATCCTGCAAGCTGTCAAACATGGATTGACAAACCGAAAAACTGTAAACATCGTTGTGCGTTCACAGCATCAAGCATGTTTTCGAACATCATTTGCAAAAAAATTTAGAGGTGTACACATCACACGAGTTAAATTCCTTTGCAATTTAAATTCGGTAATTTATTTTATTATTGACTTTATTCTTTCAATTCAAATTTAGATCTACAGTTAAAGTTACCCTACCTAACAATCTAGAGCTTAGCTGTTGCTTTTGTTGCTGCTACCGTCGCTGTCGTCTTTGCTGTTGTTGTTGTTGTTGTCGCATATAGCATACTTGATGGTATCAAGTTGCTTCACTAATCCCATAAAAAGCACGTACGATAGGGATAGTGCGGAATCAGCAACTTTAATGCTTGCTGAGCCCGGTGGATGTTTTTTTTTTTTTTTATTCATTTAAGTCTGTTTATACAATAATTCAATTATATTGTAGCGACAACATTTTATGACACAGTAACGGTTGCCCTCACTGAGGAGGTGATTGCGTTGACATGCCGCCCATCATTGAAAACTCGTCGGATGGAGGTGTAGGCTGAGAACAAAAATTCATCGTTCGCCAGCAGTAGCTTCAGCAGAAAATGCTATAACTGTGGCAAGCAGGGACACATGGCACGTGTCTGCAAATCACGTCGTAAACGATCCGTATCACGTTTACCAAGAAGAAAATTTAAAAATAGGGTAGACGACGGCGAAAATGGTAACGAACAGCAGTCGTTAAAGCGAGTCAGTACAGCGGGGCGTGAGCTGACTTCCACTTATGATTGTCCCAAAGTCTTAGTTTCGAAGCTCTGCTGGAATTCCAACTGTCTTACCATCGGTGGAAAAATCAATTAAAGACCATGTGAACTAACTTTGGATACAGGCGCATCGCACTCAATTGTGAGGACAGATTTATTTAATAGACGACGAGTAATGCCATTAAATGGAATCCAATTGAGAACAGCGACAGGAGAAATTGCGCAAATAGAAGGAAAAGTTACAGCGAGTATTCTTATCGGCAACAAAACTGAGGAACATGATTTTATTGTTGCAAACATCACCGATGAGGCTATCATTGGCGTGGACTTCATGATTCGACAGGGGTTCAATTTGGATCGAAGAAACACTGAAGAAACAACAAGTGAAGACTGTGGGATAGGCCATCTGTGGGTAGTGGAAGCAGATGAGAAAAATTTAGGGAAAGACCTGATGATTGGAAAGACCCCAGTAAAAACAAGAGCGGACGGCGAAATACCGGTGCAAATTTTGAATCCAACAAATGAGCCGAAATGGATGCAAAAAGGTGAACTATGTGAGAAAGTTACGGCTGTTATAAGTTGTGAAAATGACCAACAGGACACAAAAGGTACAACTTTAACAAAATCGTCGGCCTAATTGACGAAAAAATGGACGAAGGAGTTGTCTTTACAGAGCAGAAATAAAAGGAAAAGGTTTCGGCAAAAGAATTGGGGGGTATTTGCGTCCAAAGGAGAAAATAACTTACTTTCAGCCAATTCGTCAACCTCCAAAGAGGCTAGCACGCGCTAAGAGAGAGGAAGTAACGGGCCTTATAGAGGATATGGCGCGAGAAAATGTCATTGCACAATCAGAAAGCCCGTGTAGTTCACCGGTCGTTCTTGTCAAAGAAAAGTACGGAGTAAACGTTGTCCCAGAAACGACCAATGCTGACGGTTGCATGTCGCGGAAAAAGAGGAACAACGAAAACGTGAAATTGAGGCATAAGAAGCGTCTAGAAAAGAATTGGAAAAGGAGGCGCAAGCTGTTGCAGAGAGACTCTTGTTCGGGACGAACAAGTTTAAGCGGAGGGCAGTGTAGCGAAATTTGGTTTATGCCAGAAAATTCTCGTAATAATTATTAAACGATATTAGCTAGCATCACTGACCGTAGAAAAACACTTGCATCACTGACCGTAGAAAAATACGTGCATCACTGACCGTAAGAAAATACGTGCATCACTGACCGTAGAAAAATACTTGCATCACTGACCGTAGAAAAATAACGCCATCTAGAAGGCACTGAAAACGACATTCTAGACAACGGCAGATGGTTCTAGCAAATGATGACTTTAGTATAAAAGGCTGTCATATGAGCAGCAGAGAGACAGTTGATATTGAACAGGGAACACAGTGGATCTTAAGTGAGAACATTTGAATTTAAGTACTAAAGTGATATAGTGGATTTTAAGTAATAAAGTATAACGTTTGTGTATACAATTTAAATGTAAAGATTAAATAAACAATTCTACTGTGTAAAAACTAACGTTTGTGATTTAAATAAACCATTTTATAATTAAATAAAGATTGCGTTTTTCTTGATTACTACACCATCCAGTGATCGAACTCAGAAAAGTGTAAGAGATGGAAATTACTGTCAAAGGGACAGGAAATTTCGTAACATTATATATAATACCAAACCAAAAGGTCTCATGAACTAAAGATACTTACAACAAAATAACAATATTGTGCTATTATATTACATGAGTGTACAATATACCACTCTAAAATTTATGTTATTTAAGAATAAAATATTAAAATAATTTAAAATATAGATATAAGCCTATTTCTATCTAACAAAAGGTCTCTTAGCCTCTTTTTGAATA
Organism: Meiosimyza platycephala; assembly: GCA_963662105.1. Classification (NCBI taxonomy): domain Eukaryota; kingdom Metazoa; phylum Arthropoda; class Insecta; order Diptera; family Lauxaniidae; genus Meiosimyza; species Meiosimyza platycephala. The sequence goes on from OY759212.1 coordinate 9,071,480, forward strand.
GTACCATATTATTTAAGTCCTTCAAGTTCATTATAAAAAATTAAACCTGTATGGGAAATGTTTTGCGACGTTATATTATTAATTGACCAAGAGACAACAAAGTTGTCTCTGTTCCTAGTGTCATAAGAATGTTGAAAGCTTGAAATTTGAATAGTAATGGGCATTAAATTTTTTTTTTATTTTGTGAATATAGCAGAGTAATTGGAACCTATGAATTTGCTTAATGGGTAATATACGAAAGGTTGAGTATAGTTAAACCTCCCACAACGCGGTTTCCTATAACGCGGTTTCCTATAACGCGGTTTCGCTACAACGCGGTTCCCAAAATGCGGACATTATCTTACAACGCTACTCTTACAACGCGATTTTTACGAAAATTTTTTCAAATATTTACTATTTTAATTTGAAAAAGGTTTTCTTGCCTTAATAAAATTCTTTGCATTTTGTTCTTACTTTGATACCTATCTTTTTTATAGCATTGCCACCCTACACTTGAACATGTGTTTACAAAGTGACAAACAAATACGTAATTGTGTAGTCAACGACAAAATTAAAAAAAGGGGTTTCCCCGCTGTTCTAACATCACACAACAAATCATACGAAGTGATGAGGAGGAGTAGAAAGTTATCGTTCTGTTTTGGCTTTAATTTATTAAATCTTTCAACTTGAATATTTTACGTAGAATTGAAATTTTATTTTATTTTGTTTTGTTTTTGTTTAAATAAATGGAGTGTCATTAAATTACATAATATGTATGTTCTTATGACTCAACAAATAAATACACAAAATTATATTAAGCACATATTTTAACTATACAAATTCCAACATTTTATTGAAAATTTTTTTACTTTGGACCCAAACTCTGATTTTATTAAGGAGTTAGAGTCTCCTACAACGCGATTTCCTACAACGCGGAGTTTTTCTGGAACCTATTCACCGCGTTGTAGGAGGTTTAACTGTATATATCGACCGAGTGATGGCGATAATGAAGGTTTAAAAAATTTTTAAGTAATCTGTTTTGCATCACTTGAATCCTACTAATATTGGAGAAAGATGCCCATGTACCAGCCGTATAAGTAATGTGACAATGCACGAGACCGAAATATATTAACTTTTTCACTTCAACTGAGAGCTTATGTCTGACCTTATAAAGTAGACCATTGACCAAGGCTTATTTGTTTTCCACTAAGTCAATATGATCGTGCCAACTGAGGAAACAATCAATTTTGACGCCAAGGAATTTAATGCAACTGACCTCACATAATAAGGCTCCATTGTGAATGTTAACTCTCACATTACTCACTACCCTTCTTTGCTTTTTATTTTTCAGAGGTGTAATAAAGAAAAAAAATCTAAATCTTGCCAAAACTTTTTATTATTCACGTAACTCATCGATGTTCGCTCTATGAAATCTTATTTGAAATGAAAAATTTGTTGTTGTTGTTGTACGGATGGAGAAGCCAGCAGAGAAATCAAAGTATTTTGAAATCCATCTAACATGAGTGTCTAGCGGCTGTTTCTAGAGTTCACATGATCAAACATTGAGGTTTGTCAAGCATGATGGAAAGCTGACGTGGAAAACGTGCGTTGTGAAAAATGCCCGTTGAAAAACTGTTCGTGTGAACCGAGCCTTAAAGGCGGTACACACTAGCGATCATGTTCGTCGGTCAAAAATTCATCAGTATTGAATGATTGTTCACAGCGGTCAAACCAGGGACGTTTTTAAGCATTGGCTGCAGCCTAGGGGCCCGCGCCATAAGAAAATCTGTTCTAACATTTTAAATTTTAAGTCGCTTAAAAATAGCTGCATCGATTTCTCGCAAACTGCTTCAATATCTCAGGAGTGTACAAGTAAATTTAATGAATATCTTTTTATATTTGCATACGCTGCTAACCCTGGTATCGTTCTCTTTTTCAATTTAAAGAATAAATATTTAATTAAAAACTGTCACCCGGATCTGGTTTCGGTGATATAGCCATCAGAAGTTGCGGATTTAGCTTCTGTTAAAATCTTATGTAGTATGTCTAGGGTTGCCAGATGGTCCGAATTTGTCTGGATTGTCCAGATTTTTAATCCCAAGTCCAGAGTCCAGACATTCAGAAATTGATTGGGTTGTCTTGAATGGCAATTTCAGAGATAACAGCCCTTCCGAGTTTTTATTTAAGGTATATTTTTGATGATTATCTTATAAAAAAGAAAAAAAAATAATTTTCTTAATTTTTTTACTCAAATTCCAAAAATGAAAATTTTGCAGCTATGGTAGCAACCGTAGGATCATTTTTTTTAATTAAGGATATACTCGAATATGAATAGATTTTCGAATTTCGAGCATGAACGTTAGGGTGTTTATTTTCAAAGTTTTGGAGATGGATTTTATTTTTTTTTTGTCCATATTTTAGCTTGAGGAATAACAATATCACAAACCTGTAAGCGGCGCGGAAAGAGTTTCGTTGAAATTTTACGAAAAAAGCGACTTGCTAAAACGTAGAAAAAGTCGGCCTTAGGTGCGAAGATATAGGGTTTTAGGTATTTTATTTGTATGGGAGATGCCACCCTTTGTTGTCAAACTACATCCACATTTTTCATTTAACTGAAAATGCGGACAAAATACACCCAAATGGGAGTTTTTTTTTTGAAATTTGTGGGCATTTTAGCCTATGTTTTAGCATTGGATCCGAAGAGAAAACATACTCCCAAAAGTTCAGCTTTCTAGATCATACCTGTGAACGGCGCAATAATAATAATAATAGAGTTTAGCTACTGCAGCTATTAGCTTTCTTAGCAATTTAGCTTGAAGCTTTAAAATCAAGTAAAAAGCTTATGTATTAATTGAAATGAAAAAATTTTACATGCAATTAATTTGTTATATTTTTATAATTTTTTCTTAGCTTTATCGCACTTCCTCAACATATCCACCCAGATCATATGTATATAAACATACAATTGCATGAATGCAATTGTATGAATTTATTAATATGGTCCAAGAAATAAATATTAGAAAAAATTTACCCATCATGCTGTGGGGCTCGGACAACACAAACATAAAGACCAACAACCATTAAGCTACAAAATTAACTATAGTTATTTTTCAATCTAAGCTTTAGTTGACCTTTTGACAAGCTAATATCATATACATCGCAATTATTAATAAGATTAGTCATGCGATTAAAAGGAGCTGTAGCCATGTAATTAGTTCTACTGAAAGGTTGGTAAAATAATTGATAAGAGTTACGATTACTCCTGCGATTAGTCTTTAAATGAATATAACTAAGGGCATTTACTGTCAGGCTTTTTTTGTAGCGCTACACGCCAGCTTCAGAAGCGACGACGCTACCATCGAAAACGCGTGCGTCGTTATTTATTGCGTAAAAATATATGAAATACTGTATATTCCTGATAAAAATTTTATTGCACCTATTGATAAACAGAGGTCGAAAAGTTTTTGTATACTACCAGCGGCATCCTCCGGGCCTGTTTTGAGCCCATTTTTTAAACTAACTTGGTTTCTATTTGTCTGAATTCAATTTATGTCAGGAAAAATTGTACAATATCTGATAAAATGTAAAATAGTGCAAAACCTTTTTTTAACTTTACACCTTGAATATTTTGAAAACGGTTGAACTTACATGATTAGCGGCGTTAATTAATTTTTTGAAAATTGTCGTATCTTTAACTTCTGCACAGATTTAATTTGTGTTCGGTTAAAAGGAAGCGAGAAAATAGCGACAAACGGTTTTTTGTTACCTTTGACCTTGAATATCTGTATGTCACAGAAAATTTGAGCTTTTCGCATCGACTGGTGAAAAACTTTTTTTTTTTGGAAATGGGTCCAAAGTTGTCATTCCCGGGATCCGGGGCCTTTTCAAATTAAGTTAAAAATCCATTTTCGACCTTTCTGATCGATTGGTGCAAGCAAATTTTTTCGAAAATAGATACAAAATGATCTCTTCCGGGACCGTCTCAAATAATGTTAAAAATTAAATTTCCACCTTTCTTCATCAATTGATGCAAACATTTTTTTTCGTAAATGTGTCCAAAACGGTCACTCCCGGGGTCCGTTGCCGTTCCGAATTATTTAAATGCATTTTTTATCTTTCTTCATCAATTGGTGCAAAAAAAATGTCTGAAATGGGTTCAAAATGGTCTCTTTCGTGGTTCGGGGCCGTTTTAAATATGTCAAAAATCCACTTTGAACCTTTCCTCATAGGCTTAAATCCATTTTCAACCTTTCCTCATCGGAATAGTGCCACCAACATTGATTTTTACTTACAATTTTTATTTTGTCGCTCGCCGTTGCTCCGAAAGTTCAAAATGTTTTGGTTGCAGATTTTCGTAGCAAGCGACGGCGCTCGTATCGCGCTACATAAAATCGCCTATCAGTAAACACTTCCATATGCACGCATGTATTTGAACTGCGGGAGCAACAAGCTGTCGTGTAGCGCTACAAAAAACGCTTAACAGTAAACGCACCCTAAATGTTTTTCTTCGAGGTAACAACGCAGCAGTATTCACAAAAATTCGGCATAGCTATTCAGTAAAATACTAATTTTAAAGAAAAAAATCACTCGCGAAATATAAAATCAATAAATTTTGTGAAAGACAAATAGTCCTTTTTTTCTCCTTATCCAAATTATCACGTTTTGTTGTGATCGTTTTTGACAATTCGAGAAGAAGCAAATAATAACGAAAGAGGCACAATTTAGAGCCGTTCCAACCTTACATAATGTTACCATGGTGTGTAGGACGCTTTAGCATTGTCGCATTTTGAGAGCTGGTAACACTGTAACAAATCAACTCTGTTGGCAGCGTAGTAAAATTCAAAGAGTAAAATTCTAGCGAAATAGAGAAAGAACACGTCGTCGCCGTCATTTTCGCACATAGATTTTTACGCGTTTGTAGTTATCGTATTTAAGGTTGCAGTTTCATAAGTAGAGTAATTCTTTTTTATATTTTTATTTTGTGTGTGAATAACGAATAAGAGTATTGAACTAAAATTGATGACCAACAAAAAATCGTAGAATCCAACGTATTCGGCAAAACAACGGCATAGTTTTTTTTTTGTGGATAACTGTGCGGCTATATTTTTTTTTTATTCCTTTGTTGTAGCAGCGGTTTGGCAAACAATTTGTAAAAAATGGGATTAACCATTTCCAGTTTGCTGACGCGCCTATTTGGAAAGAAACAAATGCGTATTTTGATGGGTAAGTAATTTGCTGGAGGAATTTTTTTCCATGTTTGCATTGATAAAGTAAATATATGATTAAGCTAGGTTTGAGCATAAAATATCGATACTTGCAGTATCTGAGTATCAATTGAGAGTAGGTTTGCTTATGCGGCAATAAAGATAACATTCATTTTTACTGAAAATGCAAGAAAAAATCTAGGGCTTTTTGTTTTTACTTAACTCCCACTTGTCAATATGTATAAAACCCAACTTATATGCTTTTTATTGATTACGATAGTTTTGTAATCAAAAACAGTCGGTCTGATCTGCTTTCGGAGGTATAACTCTCTGATGTGGATATAGCTTTTATGAAAATCAATATATTGTGAACGGACCCCTGAATTGAAACCAAAATATGAGTGTCATTAGAAAGATAATTTAATAAGCTACCATATTGATCAATTAAATTTGAGTTCTATCCTATAGTTTTCGAGATATGACGATTTTTCGTTAGCATGTCGTGATAGCCTATAAACTATGTGTCACTTGTACCAAATTTTTATATATAAGCAACTTTTATTTTTCCGAAAATTAGATACTTAATTAAATAAATTTTTTTGGAAGATATATATGGACAACCACATTAAAAACTACAACAAAAAACATATCTCATAAAAACTTTTCGCCTGTGGTGCTCTTGTTTGTTTTGGGTACGTAGCAATTAAACTTTAATCATAGTTTTAATTAAAAAGCATGTCAATACATTTAGAGAAATACATTCAGACTCATCTCACGATAGTAGAGTTATGGTCGATGAAGACGTCATGTAGAAAATGTGCCAAAACAATTTAAATGACTTTTATTTTTTTCGGTAAAGAAGGTTAATAAGAAAATCTAGGTGCAAATAACATAATTGTAAAGGGATGGAATTAGGCTTTTTTGAAGTGCTAGTTGTAGGTTATTGACAAAATGTTTGGAAAAAATATAGGTTTTTAAAAATAAAATTTGTCGAAAACTCAGTAAAATCGCCAAATTTGAACCTGCGTTTCCTAGTGGAATATTCTGACCATTTACTAGTGGAATATTCTGACCATTTATTATTGGTACTTTTTTACGTTCATTATTAGTACCTTTGCTCATGTTTTTTCGTGAACGTAATGTTACACGATGATAAGACTGCGATACTCTCATGGTATGGTTCACGTTTGGCGTAAAACAGGTGACTCGATATCTTATAAATGTACTGTTCCTACCGTGAAGGCGGTAGATAAAAGTTTAATGGTATGGAGTTGCCTCTCCGCTCAAGGTACTGGCAAAATAATCGTATTGGAAGGAAAGGTTAATGCTGCTGTGTACTTAAAAGTCCTTGAAGAGAGCGCCATTCCTGAAGGAAATCGTTTAGTAGAGTCAGAATTCATCTTCCAACCGGACAATGCGCCAATCGATATAGCTAAAAAAGTAGTGGAATACTTTACCAACAAAAATATTGCCATTCTAAAAGGGCCACCGCAAAGCCCAGACCTTTCTCCGATAGAGAATGCTTGGGCAATGCTTAAGATTCGAATTGCTGCGGCAGCGCCTCAAAACTTGACTCAACTCAAAGATTGCATAGTTTCGAACTGGAAAAAAATTAGTCCTGAAGTGTGTCAGAAGCTTGTCAACACTATGCCGGACCGACTGGCAAAAATGTCTGTCCGAAATAGAGGTCATTGCGGATACTAAGCAAGTTGGAAAATTATTTTTTCTCCATTTTACTTTGAATTATTTTATGTTCATAACAACAACAACAAAAGGATACAATTTTTGTTCAATGATTTTTTATTTGTTGTAACCAGTTAAAATAAATCTTTGAAATAGACAAATATTTTTTTGAAAATATTAACAAAAACAAAAGCTATCTATGTTTTTATTTGAATTTCTATCTTGGAAACATATTTTTTCCACATACCGTATATTCATTTCCGAGAATATTTACAGTTTCATCTGTTATAAACTTTTATTTATTTTAACGCAAAGGCTTAATCATTGAAAATCAATTAATTGAAAAATACTGATGTTCACGAAAATATTAGTGGTCAATTTTTAAGATACAAACATTCATTAGCTAGTTTACTAGTGTGTTTAATTCAATCCAATTCAATTTTATTCAGTCTATAGATACAAAATCCTTACAGACTAGCAAATTATATTAAAAATAAGATAACAGTTGTAATAATAACTCTAAATATATTTTGACTTTAAGAATAACAATTAATTAAATACTTTTTAAACTCTAATTTATTTAAACAAAAATCTAAGCTATTATTAAAACAGAGTTTGTTGAACTCCATTAACACTCTATTTAATGGTTCATTTAATCTCTAATTGGTTCTATGAACCTTTACATAAAAAACAGTAGGGTTACGAAAGTATCTTGCAGGAACATTAAAGTTAATTTTTTCCAATAGAAAATTACAATCTATATTGCCATTAATGAGACCAAAAAGAAACATCAAAGATTGTATCGAACGCCTACTTTCAAGAGACTTAAGATTCAACAGTAAGCATCGCGCGGAATTGGTGCAAGAAAGTTAAAGACCTTAAGGCAAATTTAATAAATGTCTTTTGAATTCGTTCAACACGAACAGAGTGAACAGCATAAAAGGGGCTCCAAATAAAGGCAGCTTACTCAATTTTGGACCTAACAAATGAAGTATAGAGAGCTTTCAAAGTGTAAGGATCATTGAAAACAGGACTGTGTCTTCTAACAAAAGCCATTATAGAATAAGTTTTAGGAATTAAATAATTTAAATGTTCAACAAAAGAAAATCCAGTGTCAAACATAACCCCCAAACCCAAAATCTTTTTAACGCAAGAGAGTCTATTACCACCAATAGTATAGACCGACAAGCAATTACAAACTGACTTAAAAAAAGAGACATGTGGGCATTAAGAGACAAGCAATTCATTTTCAGCCAATACTGAACCCTATCAAGGTCTTCCTGTAATGCAAATATATCAAAATAAGTCCCAATTTTTCTAAAAAAGTCATCCGCATAAAGTAAAAAATTAGAGTTTACAAAGCAACAACTAATATCATTAATAAATAAAACGAACAAAAGTGGGCCAAGAATACTTCCTTGTGGCACACCAGAGGAGACAATAAAAGGTAATGATTTAACACCACTAATTTCAACAACAGAGGAAAATCCATTTTTTCAAATTTTGCAATTAGTAATTTATGCGATACTTTATCAAATGCCTCTGAAATGTCAGTGTAAATGGAATCAACCTGAAAACCACTTTTAAAAGCATCAAGGCAAAAATTAGAAAAGACAGCTAGGTTAGTCACTGTTGATCTACCTGCAACAAAACCGTGTTGAAAAGGTGTACTTAAATGTTTTACAGCAAAATAAATTTTATCTTTGACAATAGTTTCAAAAATTTTAGAGACAGTTGACAATTTGGAAATTGGTCTATAATTAGACACATTATTTTTATTACCTCCTTTAAAAACGGGCGTAATGGAAGCTATTTTCCATTTATTAACAAAACACCAGTCCGCAAGGAACTATTAAAAAGGTAAGTCAGTGGCTCAACTAATGAAAAGCAACAACTTTTTAAAAGGATTGGCGAGATACCATCAATATCAAATTTAGAGGTATTTTTAAGACCAATAATGGCCTTCAGAACATCTTCATTACCAAGTAATAAGGAACCAAAAGCCATTGAAGATTGAATACTATTCAATAGTAAGGAGTCATAAGCTGACACATCAGGGTCATAACTAGACTTAAAAAAGTTCGCAAATAAGTTGACAGTATCACCAACACAATTTGAAGCATTATCAACCCAAAAAACACAAGAAGGAATATCAGAAGAATTTTTTTTAGACTTGACAAATTGCCAAAATGATTTTGGGTTATTGCTAATATTTCGTTCAATTCGTAGAAACACGTCAAACTCTCTCATATAATGCTCATATTTTACTTTATAAGCTAAATTATTACTGGCAATATATAGTTTATGAAATTTGTTTCTTAAATTTTTTAATTATTTTAAACCAGTGGCGTACCAAGGTAACTTATGCATTTTAGTACGTAAAATTGGGATATTATTTTTAAAAACTGTGTGAAAAGTGCTTAAAAACAAATAGCAAGTTGATGTATCATTACTATCAGATAATGAATTCCAATTAATACCATCATTATTTAAATTTTCAAAGTTGCATAATTTCAAATTATACCTTATTTGAGAATCCACCTTGTCAGTAGTTTTCAAATATTCATAAAACTGAATATCCAGAACTAAAGGCAAGTGGTGCATTAGGATCGTCCGTGTTTAGGATCGTTATCTTGTTGATCTGGTTTTGGTATTAGTGAGAATTTTTTTCATATACATACGTGCTAATAGATTTTTGAGTCAAAAACTAACTATAGGGTGTTTTTTTTAGAGGTATAGAACTTTAAAATGGAATAAAACAAAGATGAATTTTTTAAATAGACATGAAAATTACTTTATTCGAAAGATAATCTTCTGGCATTATAATTTAAATATGACTTCTGGCATATGAACGCCACGGCTAGCTCGGACGTAGTCTAAAATGGAGGTCCAATTTTCAAGGTATATCGCGAATTACGCGAGTAATGTTGGCTTCGAAGTATTGAATCGTAGCTGGCTTATCGACGCATACTTTTGGCTTCACATAACCCCAAAAAAAAAAATTAAGGTGTGATATCACAAGATCTAGGCGGCCTTCTTGACTTCATAATTGCAAAAATCATGTGAATTTTGAGTGAAAATAAAGTTGAAATTTTAGTGACTATAATAAATTTGCACAATTTGGACGCGTTGTTCATGCGTCAACCTGTTCATGATGAAATGGCAAACCAAACTGAATATAAATGACATTAGAGTTGCCAGATTTGACCACAAAATCCCAGTTTTATCTCTATTCGAAAAACAAACCTCTAAAAAAAACACCCTTTACATAATTTAGATCAGGTTTTGAGAATATAACTAGCAGAAGCTCCTGTAAGTTGGGAACCTTGCATCGATTTCAAAATTATGCTATATAAATTATATATAATTTAAAATCCATGTAGTAGTCTTAAAGTTACTGCCGCTTTTATATAAGATCTTCCTTCTCTAAAAAATAATAACGAGAATTTGACAATGAATATGGAATTCAAAGTTGGAGAACGCACGTTTCACTTAAAAAACTTTGAAAAAAATAATGTAACTTAATAAATAGAGTTTTTATATGGGAAAAATATTGGTTTTTAAAGAAAAATATTGAAAATTTAGAAAAATAATCCTATCAAAACCAGCGATCCAGAATGCACGCATTCGGACGATTGCATCTTAGTTTCGACATGATAACATTAAACCCATGTTTCATCACCTGTTATGATACGTTTTCATAGTTCTGTATCGTTTTGCTAGTGTTTTTGTTTGAATTTAACACTTAAAAAAAATTTTGCTGCAACGTTTCATACCCAAAGCATCCGAAAAAATTTCATAGCATAAGCCAATTCATCATATCGTGGGTTTAAGGTTATGATGTCGAAACTAATCGTCCGAGTGGAGGCATTCTGAATCGCTGGATCTGATCCATTTTTTTTATAAATATTGAAAAATCGCCAACAGGTGTTATTCTTTTAAAAGCTGACAAAAAAAGTATAAAGCCACTATTGCTGAAAAGGTCATCGGTGACGTATATCATTTTGAAAAATAATAACACTTGGGTTACTGTGGACAAAAAACAATAAACCCTCTTATATTGTAATTGTTCAAATCCGTAGTATCAACCTTTATGTTGTTTTAAAGAAAACGTATCTTTCAACACTAGTGTCACAGGGAGGATAACGTGCAATGGGTGATCATATTATTAGAGCCACTACGTAAAAATAAATTTTTTCAACTTGCACCATAACAAAAGCATGAAACTAAAAAAAAATTACTTACCTTAGGGTCTTATTGTTAAAATAAAAATACATATTAGGTGTTTATCTTTATATTAATAGAACTAATAATAATTTTCGAAAAATATGTCCAGAAAAATTCAGTAGAATCGTTAAAACCTTCAAAATAAGATAAAAAAGACATCTAATTTATAATTTGGTACAAAACCATAGATGTACCTTTTCCAAATTTTAAAAAGTCTAGTTGTTATCATATCATATTTTTAAGGTTTTAAGAACTCTGCTGAATTTTTCTGGTTTGTTTGGTTATTTTTGAAAACCTTAAGGGCATACATGGTTCGATCGGTCCAAAATTATTAAAAAAAAAATTTGTAGAGCTCTAACTAAGCATTTGTTTTTCTTTTTTCGACTTTAGTCGGTTTAGATGCTGCGGGTAAAACAACAATTCTGTATAAACTTAAATTAGGTGAAATCGTAACAACTATTCCAACAATCGGATTCAATGTCGAAACAGTTGAATACAAAAATATTTGTTTCACTGTTTGGGATGTCGGTGGACAGGATAAAATTCGTCCATTATGGCGTCATTATTTTCAAAATACCCAGGGTTTAATTTTTGTAGTAGATTCCAATGACCGTGATCGTATTACTGAAGCCGAGAAGGAACTGCAGAATATGGTGCGTAAAATATATTGAAATCTGTGTCATAACTTACGGTTTGTCTAATTATAGCTGCAAGAAGATGAACTTCGTGATGCAATATTGCTAGTATTTGCTAATAAGCAGGACTTACCAAATGCCATGAGCGCAGCTGAGCTTACTGACAAACTACGACTCAATCAGCTACGCCAACGTCACGTAAGTATTAAAAATAAACTATGTTCTATTCTATAAACTTAATCCTTTGACAAGACGACATTAGTTGGACCTTGAGGTCTCTGATATTGATCATCTTTTGGCTATAATTTTTCAAAATTTTATCACTTACTATAAAAAAAGTTGTTAATACAAAAATTATTTTTTTAATCGAAAAACAAACAGAAAACAGATAACAACCTTGTAAAACAACGGAAAGAACGGATGCAAAAATTTCTTGAATGGCTAAATTAGACCCCAAAATAACCCATAAGGGGATTCAACGCCAAGTTTTGGATCAAACTGATATTATTATATCCACTCGTACTGTAAGACGACGTTTGGTTGAGTCTGAGCTTCACGGAAGAGCTTCACGCAGGAAGCCTATAGAGACGAAAATACAGAAAAAAAGGATTGAGTTTGCAAGGTAAACTTTTGCAAACTGAATTCATCTTAAACTTTTCCATAAAGCCCAGATTCCACCAAACGTCTCCTTACAGTACGAGTGGATATCATAGTATCAGTTTGATCCAAAACTTGGGGTTTAATCCCCTAGGGGTTATTTTGGGGTCTAATTTAGCTATTCAAGAAATTTTTTAAAATTTTTTGCAAGATTGTTTTTTTGTTGGCACTTTTTCTGTCCTTTTAAAAGTGGTGAAGTGTTTAATAGCACCATAAGCTCTCTTATCTGAGCAACCAAAGTGGGAGGCAATAGTATGGCATTTTGACACTAAAAATTTCGACAATCGGTTTTCGGGTTGCTGGGTCACAACTTAATGCTTTTCTCATTTCAAGAGTATCTGAAACTCAGTAAATTAACTTCTCTACAAATGAGGTTTTTGTCCGATTAATAACTTACCACTAAAGTTAATTCAAGGTCCAGAAATTTGCTACTGACTTGAACCGAAGAGATTTCATGGATGAGTCTAAACATGAAATGTTGCGATTGTGCGACATGGTAGTGATTTAGTCGAACACTTCGCCGTGAAATCAAGATCCACAGGAGAATTTTTACTCAAAAAAGTAGTCGAATGTGAGCGAAATTGAAAAAAGAGAATTAACTACACTCGTTTGTTTGCAATCGTTTTCATTTTCGTTCGTATTTACTAAAATACTATCATTTAGTAAAATTTGTTTTGAACTTTTCTAATTTTCAATAATTTTAATACATAATTATATAAATTCAAATATAAATTTCAATATTAATGCCGAATTCAGAAAATGACTTCGCATATGCGACGAAGCTTTTCAAAATAAGGGATGATTTTATAGTCATGCACAAAAACAAATAAGATCAGCAAAAACCAAGCAAGTGCATACATACATACATATATGTGTGTGTGTGTGCAGGACTTTGCTTCGCTTATGCTGCAATGGAAAATCCTACTTAAGTAAAAATGATTCTGAAATTTTTTATGTTTTTATGGATATTTTTTATAATTTATCATCTAATTGTACATATTATTTAAAGTAAAAAAAGAAAAACTAAAGCAATCTACCAAAAATAAAATAACATAAGTTAATTAGATGAAAACACTTCGTTTCAATGATAGCTTAGCATTGTTGCCAAATTCCTATAATGACGTACCAAATTTAATTTCATATGAAATCCATTAATATGAAATGCAGATAAAATGAAATTTCTATGCAGCATACGAAATGTAATACAAAATACAATACGAACGAAAATGAAAACGATTGCAAATCGTCAATTTCGTCATATTCGACTACTTTTTTGAGTAAAAATTCTCCTGTGGATCTTGATTTCACGGCGAGGTTTTCGGCTAAATCACTACCATGTCGCACAATCGCAACATTTTATGAAATCTGAAATCTCTTTTTATTATTTATTCTCTTTGCTTGAACACAACTTATTGTCTCTAATTAGATGGCCAGCCATCAGCCAAAGGTCACTTCTTCAACAAAACCAACAACAAACACATAAACCGCTTGCACAATAACAAAAGCAACCGTTCCATGAAAATTTTTTTTTTAAATGTTGCAAAAGCTTAGAGCAGCGATTCTTAAACTGCGGTCCGCGGACCCCTGGGGGTCCGCGAAACAATTTTGACATCAATAATTTTATATCATCAAACTGTTCGCTTTATTCAAATAATTCATTTACAAAAAAATTCTACATGGCCATGATTTTTTAAATGATTGCATATACTATATTTTTAAAAAACAAAGTGTGCATTTACTTTTGTTCAAACCCAAGATGCCCAGCATCTAACTCTAAAAAAACAAAGTACGCGATGATTTTCAAATTTTGAGTTTTTGAATAGTACAATTTTTCCGCGTTTCAATTTAAGAAATATATTTTTATTTCATTTCTGTGTGCTGTGTGTTACATACACGTACGTGTGGTGTCTTCAGTTGTGATTAATTTCCGATTACTTCTACCAGCTACGAGTTCAATTTTCCTGGCTGCAGCAGTTAAATACATCATATTAAATCCTTTTAAAAAGTATTTGACCCAACTCTATTTTGTGTTATATATTTTAAAAACGCTATTCGTCATTTATATTTTTGTAGTTATACTTTAATTCAGAATTTGAGTCTTAAAATGGATCGTTGGCTAAAAACAGGATCTATACTCAAACAAGATGTAGGTGAAAGCGATTCAGATGAGGGATCAACCTCCATCAAGAAACGTAAAACTAGAAAGTACTGTGATGAGTATTTATCATTTGGATTTACTTCTGTAAGCAAAGAAGATGTAGAAAGGACTTTATGTTTGTTATGTCGCGAAAGTTTATCAAATGAATGCATGAAACCCGCCAAACTCCGACGTCATTTGGAAACAAAGCATAGCGAGCACATTAGTAAGTCTGTCGATTTCTTTAATATCAAAAAACAAGAACTTGTTTCCAGTCAAAGTCTTATTCAAAATACCGCTACTGGAAGTGTCAATAAAAAAGCAGTAAAAGCATCATATGAAGTATCCCTACTAGTAGCAAATGCTGGAAAACCTCACAATATAGCAGAACAACTAATTCTTCCTGCTGCAAAAGCAATATCAAATACAATGTTGGGGGCTAAAGCTGCAAAAGATTTAAATTTGATTTCCTTATCAAAAGATACGGTCAAGAATAGAATTGAAGATATGTCCTGAAATATAAAAGAGCAATTAATTTCAAGAGTGCTTAAAAGTCAATATTACTCACTACAATTAGATGAGAGTACCGATGTCTCTAATAATGCTAATTTGTTAGCATTTATTAGATATGAATTTGAATTTAAAATACAAGAGGATTTGTTATTTTGTGATTCCCTACCATCGTGTACTACAGCTAAGGCCATATTTAATACTTTGAATCATTTTATAACCGAAAATGGAATCCAGTGGTCAAAATGTGTTGGGATTTGCACTGACTGTGCTCGTGCAATGTCAGGAAGAAGAACTGGGTTGATTGCTCTTATTAAAGGTATAGCACCTCAAGTCGTTTGGAACCATTGCTGCATACACAGGGAATCGTTAGCATCTAAAAATATGTCAACAGATTTGAAAAAAATATTGGATGAAGTCGTTAAAGTTGTCAATTTCATTAAGGCTCGCCCACTTAATTCCCGTGTTTTCAAAGTTTTGTGCGAGGAGATGGGGAGTCAACATAAACAACTATTATTACACATAGAAGTACGTTGGTTGTCACGTGGGAAAGTACTCAGACGCCTTTTTGAACTTCGTGACGAAATAAGATTATTTTTAATGGACACGCAATTCGAACTGAAAGAATGTTTTAATGATTTTCTCTGGTTAGCTAAGGTTGCTTACTTGACTGATATTTTTTGTTATTTGAATGAGCTGAATTTGAGCCTACAAGGTACAGCTGTAAATAAATTTAAAGTTGAAGATAAAATAGAAGCGATTATAAAAAAAATCGAATTATGGTCAAAACGCATTCAAAAGTGTGTATATGAGTCTTTTCCAACACTCAGCGATTTTATAGAAGTTTCTAATAAAGAGCTTGACAATGAAACGCCACTCCTGTTTGTCGAACATTTAATGACTTTAAAAAGCAGCTTCCGAAAATATTTTCCCTGTCCTGATTCTGGCAACGACTGGATCAGGGATCCATTCAACACAGATGTTAGTAATGCTAAGAAATTATCGACACTGCAGCAAGATATGCTCGTGGATATCTCTTGCGATACGGCTTTGAAACTTAAGTTCAATGAAATTGAACTAACTTTTGGTTACTCCTAAAATCCGATTACCCTGCACTTGCAAATAAGGCTCTCCAAAACTTGATTCCGTTTTGCACAACTTATTTGTGTGAACAGACTTTTTCGGTACTATTATATATAAAATCAAAGTATAGAAACAAGCTTAGTGTAGAAGCAGACCTGAGGATAAAAATTTCGAATATAGAGCCCGACATTGTGGATTTGGTTTCGAAAAAACAACATCATTCATCTCATTAAGTAAAAACTTCTACAGAAGAAAATATAACAAATTTCACATATAAAATAACAAATAGTCAACAAAAAAATAATTTTCATTTTAATTTTATGTTCAATTAATTTTCATTTTAAGCTTTATTATTATTTATTAAAAAAGCTATGAAAAAAAACATAACTTATTTTCTTAGCTTTATTTTGACCACAAAATATTTGTCTTAATATTTGAGTTTAATGTACATATTTTGACTTGTAAATTTTTTAATTCTTTTACTTTTCACAATTTTTATTCATTTTGTTTTTTAATTACATGAAAATCCTAATAAAAAATGTTTGCCTCTATAAATGCGTAAGATTTGTTAAAATACAGAGATATATGGTATCAGTATCAATATTTATTTTGGACCTTCAAAAAACGGAAATAGTGTTGGAAAGACCTTTAAAAACCGGAAAAATTTAAAGCAAAGTAAAACTACTTCGTTCCTTAACCTCGTCAGATGATCGGACATTTTATGCCTATCTGGGTGAGTTTGATAATCGGACAAAGCTTTCAAAAACCAGACTGTCCGGGTGAAAACCGAACGGCCTGAGTGTCTGTCATTATTGAGCCAGAAATTAAGCTTATGAACGATGTCAAATGTCTAGGGTTGGGAAGGGGTCCGCAAAAAAAATTTAGCTCGATAAGGGGTCCGCGGACTACATAAGTTTAAGAACCCCTGGCTTAGAGGATTAACTGTTTCTAATTAGTTGTTCACGGCTGTAGTAACTTTGTAAAACAACCAAATGCGTAATTACTCTTAATTTTTATTTTTTACAGTGGTACATGCAAGCAACTTGCGCGACACAGGGACATGGATTATATGAAGGACTTGATTGGCTATCTGCTGAATTGGCTAAGAAATGATGATAAAGCTTTAATGATTAACTTTTGTTTTGAACTATACACTAAAATCTTATAGCATAGGTTACAGAAATAGAGTAAAATAATATAAAACACAAACGAAGTTTCGCAAGAATAGTACGTTTAGAACTATATTCGGAAGTTGATTTTGTAAAGCAATCTTTTAGCAAAATTAGCATATGTTTAAAAATTGATTGTATTGAATTTTTTATAAAAATTAATTTGAAAATTTTTGGACGTATAATGAAATAAGCTTTGTGAAACCTAAAAAAATGTTCGTCATTGGATAATAAAAATAAAAAATTAATGTGTCTGCAACATTTTTATAATCAAAAAAATGTCTAACATGGTTTTCTGTTTTCATAAAACAATAAGTGTTTTAGGAAATTAACATAAATGCCGTAGTAAGAAAAAATAAATACAATATAAAAATATACACTTTCCATTCCAGACTTATTCCGTCACTTAATGGAATCTTCTGAAACTCGCTTTCAACGTACTTACTACTTACCGATGCGTAGTTTATCAATTGATGCGTGCCAAGAACAGGAGCGTCACTTCACCAAAACCTTGGGGGGGAGCAAGAATTATAATTCCATCACTACACTATTAGATGGTTTTATTAAATTGTATTGAATAGTACCTAGTATCAGATCCTTGGAGGGGGGGGGGCAATGTCCTCCCCAGCCCTACCGAATTGACACCACTGGCCATGAACAAGATTTGAACATTTCCCTAATAGTCGTCGATCTTAAAAAAAATTCCAGATATAGTAGAATTGTTTAATCTTCGAACGATTTTGAGCAAAAAGATATCTTTTATTGTATTTTATTTATTTTATTTATATATTTCTTAGTGTTATTTTCTTACAAGTACACATTACTTTGCAAATTTGACAAAGAAGTTTTTATAAAGAACGATATTTCGGGATTAAAACATATCCGATCGTATTTCATTTGGCTTTCTGTGCCAAAAAGTAAAATCTACGGCGTTGAAGAATTTTTTTATTTTTTAAAATTGCAGAAAGTTTTCTGTTTATTAAATAATTGCAATTGCATCAGAATATAAATACCGATTCAACTCCTTCGTTTCACCGTAGTTTCAACTTTTTAGCACAGGAAACTTTATGTTCAAATAGTTTTAAAACCCGGAATAACTTTCTTTATTTATACTTTGAAGGTGAACACTCAGATCGTAAACATAAAGAAGTTTGATTTTTAAAAATAGGCTATGGCAAACCTTACAGAAAATACTGGAATCGTTGTTTTTTATTTTTGTGTATTTCAATAGTTTTGAATTATTAAACTAAATAACAATTAGAAAGTACACATAAATATGTAAACGTATATACTAATATAATTCATTTTAAAGCTAAGATAAGAAATTAATGAAACAAATTACAGTAAAATTCAAGCGATAAGTTTGCTCCTGAAACAAGACTAAAGAAAATGTATAAATCTTTGTAATATTCTAGATATTTTGTTTTTTCACTGCTTTCATTTTAAAATTATTTCGTTGAAGTTCTGTAATCAAATTCCTTTGAATTTTTTTGAGTCGGTCGTAGTTCAATATACATATATAGGCTATTTACAAAAAAGACCGTGGCTAGGCTAAGCCGTCTTAAAAAAAAAACTTAAGAAGTTGGCGTTTTTTTAAATATGTAGTTGAGCTTATTTTGTAATGTCTTATAATTTCGTAGCCTTATTCATAAAAGTTATCAATAGGGTTAAAGAACGTTTATAGTAGAAGTCTTCTTACTATAAACGCTCTACGAACTTAATGTAATATATTATTATGAATATGACTAAGTACGTACTTTATCTGTGAATTATTTCTCTTAATATATTTAAAAAAATGTAAGTACACAAGTGAGCCATATGATTATTTTTTTTTTTATTTTTACAACTAGGAAATAAAAATAATTGCTATTCTATTGCAAAAAGGAGAGTTTTATCGAAAGTCAAACAAAATTAATTTAGAGGGCTTCTTTCAAAATTTTAGTAGTTGGAGGGTCTGCATTTTACATTATTAGTATTTTAATGAAAAAAAAGTATACAGATAACAGTACTACAAATAAACATCTTTTTTTGTACATAAGGTTTAATAATGCTGTAGGAACTCCATGTTATCTAGAAAGAATTCTTGCACATGCAAATATATATCCTATAAAGTTAATAAAAACGGTTAAGTAGTAAGTACCAGTTTAAGATAAATCACTCACTTTGCACGCTCATCGATTACATTAATTCGAAAAGTTTCGAATAGTATAGAAAAATATCGAAATCGAGTTCGATCAAATATTTATTTCAATGTACAAATCAGTGGCGACTCTTCAAGTTGGTGGAGCTAATAGTGCTGCTGAAAAAATGTGTCAAACCAATGCGCTAAATAGCAACGTGATGTCGATGGATAGTGGAAGCTAAGATTTTTTGTTCGATTTCAAAATGCTCGGTCATTAGCAAGCGACCTCAATTCTATACAAATTTCCACGAAATTCACGGCTTTGTTCCAGCAATTGTCTTCTAGATGCCTAAGGTTCGGATAATTCTAAGATCAACTCGGATTTCTCCTGCAACTTTTTTTTACTGTGATTTAACAAAAATATAACTTTCAATAAGTAAAATACAGTTTTCAAAGTGTTTTGGCATAATTTAAATATAAGAGCTCCTTTCATTTTTTTTTTGCTAAACCCTACTTTTCTTGCGAGGATTTTAATACTGACAACGAATATGGAATAAAAAGTTGAGGGACGCATTTATTGGCGGCGATATAGAGATAGGCGGCAGCCGTGGATATAGCTTTTAAGAAGTCATAAAGAGGGAACCTCTGGATCGATGTCCAAAATATCGGTGTCATATGAAAGGTAATTTAATAGGGCATAAAATCGTTACATAAATGCTATTACTAAATACTAGAAATTCATTGTACAGATTTTGTCATATGATTATTTTTGTAAAATTCTGACTTTTTTTTTAGAAAAACCGTTGTATCTATTACTGGGAAAGACTTGCAGAAAACAAAAGCGAACAAACCCATATTGAAAAAAATAATGGACAGAAAAATAAACGAAAATTTTAAGTTTAGAAAAAAGATTTCACTCAATTCGTTTGTTGTAGTTTCGTCAGCGGCGATGTGCTTGAACGTTTTAAACAGTTCTTTCAGCGTGTGATGTTCTTCAGGACAAGTACTATAAACAAATTAAACTCATTCAAAGGAGCTAATTTCACACATTCCAATCATTCCCAGCAAATCAGTTGGTCATTTATGCATCAAATAGAAAAATCAAAAGAACAGCACAAGCATATTGGAGGTCGTCAACTATATCTAGTAAGTTTTCAGAACTCAGTGATATCCAAAAATATTTTTGAGCTATCTTTTGTTTGAAAAAACAAAATTTTTTCCCAAAAATGGGTCAAAAACGGGTACCATGGCCCGGAGACACATTTTTGGGTCAAAAACGGTTCTTTTTAGGGTCCCGAGCCTTGAATCGTTGTTATAAGATACACATTGACTCTAAGAAATTTATTTTTAAAAAACAAAAGCTACATTTTTTATTCTCTTTCTATTGCTTGGTTTTTTTGGTTTATGTTTTATTTCGATTTTTCAGGCTTACGGAAAATATAAGCCAGCAACAAGTAAAGCTCAAAATAACTAAAGCAATTGACCGATGGACGGCACATACCTGGTCGAGGCATCTTTTTAAGTGGATGATGATGATGCCTGCGCTGCCATGCTAACAAAATTTTTGAAAAAAAAGACAAAAACTATAACAAGCCGATGGACCAGTTTTTCAGTGAAAGTAAAAACTCAGTTTTAGTTAAAACTAAGCATAATGTCAGCCCATAGTTGTCTTAAAAATGTTAATAGTAACTTAAACTTGAAAATTTTGAGCGTTTATTATTTCTTCTAGTAATACTTGCAGCTAAGTTAAGCGAACTTTAAATCAACTTAACTTAAATTCGAACTAAATAAAGACAGTGTCTAAAACATGCCAAAATGACTACTAAAAATATTTTGAAATATAACGGAAATTTTTTAATAAAGAGATTTTCTTGCTGATTCTTCTAAACAAAAAATATTGAAAACGCCAAGCATCACTTGGTAGAGGTACAGAGAGTCATTGCATATATTATAGAAATAATGCAAATAAAATCCTGAAGATAAAGTAAGAAAAAACATATAAAAATAACTTGGCGTCATTAATAATTAAATCACACAAAAATTACAGTTTCGTTGTTTTATTTAATGATAAAAAAAGAATTTTAGCGGGTTTGCTTAGCAGTATGCAGAGGTGAGTGTTAAAATCAAAACATATTTGGCTGTGGATATAACGACGGTATCAGCCACTTGGCAACCCTGACAAATCGCAATTACACATTTTCATATGATAGAATATGTATCCCAAATATAGCTTGTCGAATTTCATTAAAATTGGTGTAGTCGTTCTCAAGTTATAGGTATTTAAGAAACTATGTTGGCTACAGCGCCCTCTATGTGCCAATTAATGAAACTATTTTTCTATAACCAAAAACTAGTTTATCCAACAAAAAAAAAGGACATTAAAATCGGTGCATTAATAGCCGAGCAATAGTGTTATAAAGATAATTAAAACACCCCGTTACTCTAACGGTTTATGATCGCTTAGTGTTGGTGGCGGTGCCAAGCCCCTAAAAGGAAAAAACCCTGCCACGGCTAAACTACTGGACCGAATTTAATAAAATTTGGTTTGCAGATAAATTGAACCCTAAGAAAGTTTATCAAAAACTTTGATTCGTTTAAGAGGCACCGCCCTGAATGTGAAAAAACGCGGTTTTCGTTGAGCCGCTTCATCGATTTTGATGAAATTTGGTATGAGGATGGATTGATTGTTGATTAAAAATTATCTTTTTTTTCGTGGGCGGTGCCACGCCTCCTGCAGGAAAATACGTCGTTATTGCTGAACTTACCAACCGATTTTGATGATATTTTGTCAAGATATAGATTGAACACTAAAAAACCATTTCTAAATACTAAAATTTTTTTAAGTAGACGTGGCAGCTCCCTCTTGGAAATGAAAAACATTCCCTGAAAATTAATTTATCGGCAAAAATTTTAGAGATAAAATACAAATTCATTTCGCTGGTTATTCCTTACATGATCCAAGCGTGCTAAATGTCTAAATCCATAAATAATCTAACGAAAAATTGTTAAGGAAACCAAAGTTCGATGAACGGTAAGTAGCTTTAAACCGAACAAATTACCGAAAACTAGAAGACATCGCAAAAAATAATACCTCATTTATTAAAATCTGTTTTGTAATAGTTGAGCAATATCATTGTAAAGAGTTGCATTTCGTGTTCCTTTCTACTGTTTTCTGATCGTCTAGTGTTTAGAACACTTTTACATGATAGAATACATCCCAAAAACATAGCTTGTCGAATTTTATTAAAATTGGTTTAGCCGCTATCAAGTTATAGGCATTTAAAAAACTCTGCTGACTACAGCGCCCTCTATGTGTAACTAATGGTACTATTTTTTGTATTAACAAAAACTAGATTATCTAACGAAAAAAATTACACCTCATTTGTTAAAATCTTTTTTTTTTATATTAATCCATTTTTTTTACAGCTACAGTGACGTAAATAACAACAATTACAACAACCGACCCGCAGTTGACAGCCGCCCACTTAAATACATATGTGAATGTAATTTTAAGCTAAATCAATATGATGTATTTATGTGCATAAAATATAGAAATAATGCAAATAAAATCTGAAATTCAAGTAAAAAAACTAAAAACAAAAATATAAAAATAAATAAATCACACACAAAAATTACAACTTCGTTGTTTTATTTAATGAGAAATAAAGAGTTTTTGTTAAATACTGCCACCCGATGACTCTTTTAGCTGTTTTGTTTAAACTTTAAATAACTACAAAACTAATGGAGCGATTTGACTGAAGAGAACGTCATTTTATTGTAAATAAGTTGAGGAAGAGAACAGAAAACTTAAATGTTCTAAAAACTGCCACCAGATGTCGCTTGAAGTAATTAATCCATAAAAACTGCATAAAGCGCCATCTGGTGGCAGTTTTTAAAACTTTTAAGTTTTCTATTCTCTTCCTCGACTCATTTACAATAAAATGACGTTTTTTTAATTCAAATCTGTTAATTAGTTTCGACTGTTAAGCAAATCATCTCTGATTCCACAGTTTTGTCAAAACTTGAATAACTTTGAAACTAATGGACCGATTTGAATGAGGTAAACGTCATTTTATTGCAAATGAAAAGAGGTAGAGAATGAAAAGCTTAAAAATTATTAAAACTGCCACCTGTTGGCGCTTGAAGTAAATTAACCATTAAAACGGCTTGAAGTGCCATCTAATGACAGTTTTCAGAACTATTTTTTTATTAACAAAAACTAGACCATCTAACGAAAAAATGACACCTCACTTTTTAAAATCGGTGCATTAATAACTGAGCAATAACGTTTTTAAGTAAATTAAAAACCACCAGTTGCTTGCTGCTGGTTTATGATGGTCTGGTATTTCAAAAATTTTTACATATAGAATTTTTTCATGATTCTAGAAATTCGGTCGCTGCAAATGCACGGTAAGTAATGTATCTAATGGACCGATTTGAATGAGGAAAACGTAATTTTACTGTAAATGAGTTAAGGAAGAGAATCAAGTCTTAAAAGTTCTGAAAACTGCCACCAGATGGCGCTTTAAGATGTTTTGTTTAGACTTGAATAACTCCAAAACTAATGGACCGATTTGAATGAGGAAAACGGCATTTTACTGTAAATGAGTTAAGGAAGAGAATCAAGTCTTAAAGTTCTGAAAACTGTCACCAGATGGCGCTTTAACCTTTATGTTTAAATAACTCTGAAACTAATGGACCGATTTAAATGAGGAAAACCTCATTATACTGAACTCCAGTTAGGAAAGAGAATCAAAAACTTAAAAATTTTGAAAACTGCCACCAGATGGTGCTTCAAGATGATTTTTTTAGACTTGAATAACTCCGAAACTAATCGACCGATTTGAATGAAGAAAACGTAATTTTACTGGAAATGAGCTAAGGAAAAGAATCAAGTCTTAAAAGTTCTGAAAACTCCCACCAGATGGTGCTTTAAGCGGCTATGTTTAAATTACTCTGAAACTAATGGACCGATTTGAATGAGGAAAACGTCATTCTACTGTACTCGAGTTAAGAAAGAGAATCGAAAACTTAAAAAATTCTGAAAACTGCCACCAGATGGGACTTTAAGATGTTTTGTTTAGACTTGAATAACTCCGAAACTAATTGACTGATTTGAATGAGGAAATCGTTATTCTACCGTACTTGAGTTAAGGAAGAGAATCAAAAACTTAAAAAATTCTGAAAACT
Organism: Meiosimyza platycephala; assembly: GCA_963662105.1. Taxonomy (NCBI): domain Eukaryota; kingdom Metazoa; phylum Arthropoda; class Insecta; order Diptera; family Lauxaniidae; genus Meiosimyza; species Meiosimyza platycephala. The sequence goes on from OY759212.1 coordinate 9,096,076, forward strand.
TCCACCAGATTGCGCTTTAAGCCGTTTTAGTGGTTTAACTACTTCAAGCGCCATCTGGTAGCAGTTTTGAAAACTTTTATGTTTTTAAGTAATTAACAAAGAAGGGAATTTCTTTATATTTCATGCGGCAAATTGCTCTTATAAGTCCCTATATATTAATATAATATGTTGCCTTTATAAGGCCTGTAAAAGAAGTTATAAAACCTTTTTTTGCTACCAGTGATTAATAACATATTTTTGTTAAAAACTAAATCAAAAAAAAATTTCAGAAATTTAGAAAAAATCGTCATATCTCAAAAACTATGATACGGATTTGATTCGGATATTAGAGCTTATTGAATTACATTTCAAATGATATCCATAATTTCAAAAATTGATTTAATGCTTCTCAACTTGCAACGATTTTTGAAAGGCTACTTATATTCATTGGCTTTTAACGGCTACAACTCCGAAACTAGATGTGTTCTCCAACTATTGATTACGCTTTTTATGCTCTTCCAGGGTCATTATTTGCTGAAAAAAAAAAACTTTAGGGAGGGGCTGCTATAGTAAACCTATTATCTTTAAACTATGGGCGATTTAATGTTTGAAATTTGATTTCGCTTTTTTACTTTTTTTTTTGAATTTTTTTGCCAATATTTCGACGACGCAAATTGGGGCTTTGGTTTACTTTTAATTTTTGTAGGCAGGCCAGTGACGGGCTCTACCCTATTTTTTGTAGTAGGCTCATTTCTATTCATACAGAAGACTTGATGAGAAAAAGGGTACTTAACAAGCAACGTGGTGTTTCTGCGACGATTATGCTCTCTGGTTCTCTTTGATTGTCATACATTCGAACACTTTTCTGACGACGCATTTATGATTTGGCTGAAATTTTTTTATGGGTTCTGTATCGAAAAAGAAGAGATACGTGTTCGCGGATTTTTTTGAAAAACTTTTTTTCAAAAGACAGCGAATTTAAATTTGTATGTTTTGGTTCTGTTAAAGCTACAAAATTGAAATTATTTTCATTTTAAAGTTAAGAAAATGAACTTTAATAAAAAAATTATAACTTAAAAAATTATTAACAAATTAATATTGTTATAAACAATTCAAATGTTTAAATCGATTTTTAACAATTGTTTCTACCCTGTATCAAATTTGCTATCGAAAACGTTTTTTTTACATTAAAAATTTGATACAGGGTGGGGGTAATTGTTAAAAACATTTAAATTGTTATAAATAAATATTAATTTGTTAATAATTTTTTTAAAAATAATTTTTTTCTTAGCTTTAAAATAAAAAGAATTTAAATTTTCTAGCTTTATCAGCTCTGGAGCTATGAATTTTTGAAAGTGAGTCTTCAAGTCAAAAATCACGAAATTCTCAAAATTTAAATTCGTTCTATTTAAAAAAAAAATTTCAAAAAAATTCTCATGCACGACTCAACCAAATCAAAAATGTGTCGGTCAATTTTTTTCAAAAGACGTCTCATACAACGAACTAGTGACAGCCTTTCTTTGACATTTCCTGGCCACTGAAGCCTCTTGTATGGGATTTATTAACTTGGTTCTGCCAAAAAGTAGTAGTGTTGAAAATACTTTTCAAATTTGGTACAGGATGGCTCAAAAATATTGAGGCAGTTGCATTTTCTTTATTTAGTGTGATATCAGGGCTGAAATGGTCATACTGCTTAATTTCTTTGAAAATGCAAATGGGACTCTAGTAACACTAGAAATTTTTTTAGATCCACAGCTGGTTTACCTACCTCATATGCATAGCTGGGCACCGTTAATCAAATAGTTAACTTCGTTAATCGCTAATCCGTTACTAAAAAAGTTAACTTCGTTAAACGTTAAAGCGATACATTTCAGAAGACTTAACGCAAGTTAACGTTAAAACGTTAATCGTTAATCCGTTAACACGTAATAAAAATTTATTTTTTTATATCGTTACGTTAGCGATCTTCTTAAAAAAACTGTTGGTTCGGGCTCTGGAAATTAACAGCTTAGGAACAAAAAAAACGTGTATAGTTGGAGTGATTAATTTACTCATCTGGATATGGATATGATAATGTGGATATTCCCTTACATGAGCATTAATATGTTGAAGCTCTCGTCTGAAATCGAAGCTCGTTTCGGCGTTAAAATATCTTTGCCCGTGGATAAAAGACGTTCAACTGCAGGGTTTCAGGGTATAGTAGTACTATATTGAATAAACAGATTTATGAATATAGGTTCCCCGAGGAATGCCGCATTGTTAAACAAGTCTTTTGATTTCATGTCTAGCTACATTTTGACGAGATTTTGAGAATTACTCTTCAAAGAATTGTGGCTCTTAATTTTTTCTAAAGATTCAGTTATAGAATTTAGAAAGTCTTTCTCATCGTCGTCGTTGTTACTCGCGTTGCTGCCTCCGTCACTTAAACTATCTCCGTCCTTCCAACTTTCGGCAGCTTCTTGTCGTAACGCCTCTTCTACCTTTTTTTCCATGCATTTTTTACTGCATCCATTCGACTGCTGTCATACGTTTCCAGCCATATCAACTGGAACTTCTGGTGAAAAGCCACGACAAGTTGGCCCTGTCCGTCGTCCAGAAGTGGTTCAAACCTTGTCTCCATGCCGTTTAATAAGGCATGTGCTAAAGCTGTGCAATTTACTATTCGTTTAGACCAGTGTAAGCCATACCTACACAAATGCATTTTACTATGCATGCTATTAATGTGTGCACAAACTACACCAGCCATGTACTTTGTAGAGCCCGAATGTACTTTTTTGTCTTGAAACCCCAATTTTCCTAAAATGTACGAAATTGCTCTAAAATTGACTAACAAACAAAAAAAAATAGTCCTCACTTTTGCCATCTCAAAAACCCTACCAAAATTAGATATCATATATTTCACATTAAATTAATTACAAAATCTACTCATTTCGGTTATTCTCATTTAATTAAAAAACAAAATAAGGTAAATATTTAAATATTATAAATTGTCGAAATGTACCAAAAATATACTGAAAATGTGTTAAAAATTTGGCAAATGTACTGTGAATGCCCCAAATGTACAGAATGTACTGAAAACTTGTCGAATGTACTGACAACGATTTTTCAGGACGCTATTGTACCGAAAAAAGTACAAATGTACCGAAAATATCATCACTGGTATACATACACGCAGCCTTTGCTTGCGTTATGACGTAGTTCCTCGCGGGTAACAGAATGGCTTACACTGCTTTAGACTAACGTTACCAGATATTTTTGACCAAAACACGGAGCAGGAAAAAGTTGATGAAAAAATTTTATGTATTAAAAAAAAGGTCCTCACTTTCACATCCCGAAAACGAAGTTAAATGAGATTTATTATTTCCGATGAAAACGCGGACCGTGCGGAGCAGAAAATCAAAAACGTGGACCTGCTCCGCGAAAAGCGGATCATATGGTCACGTTAATTTAGACCTTTTTTTTTGAAATGCTATAAATGTAAAATAATTTGTCTTAGATCAACCTAAACTAGTAATATTACCAAACACCTTTGGCCCCGTTTCCATAAAAGGGACACAAGATATCTTTTATCCTTAACTCGGAGTGAGTGCAGGCTTTTGACCAGGGTTATAACCGGTCACTGCCTAATTGGGCATCACGCTTTCAGGTTTAGGAGCAAAAGAAGAAAAAAAGTGTTATAAAGAAAAATTAAGTAATTAAGCAAACTATGGGAATCAAAAAAGCATGAACAATATTTTAAAATTTTATAGAAACGAGTACTGAAGCAATACTTGCCTCTCTCCCTTTCTTTTCACAAGAAAGTTCATTCACGTCTTCAACCAGTTAATTCCATATAAAAGTCTTACTCCCTGCCTTTAATTACATCTCATGTTTTTGATTCAGACAGAATAGAGATGCCGTCCAAATCAATTTCACAATCCCCAATGCCATGAAAACATCTTCATATCTTCCTCCTTTACTTTAGTGAGAGTCGTTGGTAGAAATACAAGTAGAATGGTTAGTTTTTTCATCATTTTGCTTAATATTATTATGAAAATGTTTCTATTTTCTTAACTGGATTAGCGATTAACGGACATGGGGAAATTTAACGGAAGTTAACGAGTACATTAACACTTTTTGAAGTTAAATCCGTTAGTCGAAATGTTAACTTCGTTAATTAACGATTAACGGATGAACGAGTTAATGCCCAGCTATGCTCATATGCCCCTATGTGGTTTCAACATGGCAACGCTGCTGTCCATATTGCCAAATATACGATGACTATGCTCCGAGAAATGTTTTCTGGCCGTAGAATATCAAGAACTGGTGACATTGACTAGCCGGACTTAATAGCACTGGACTTGCTCCTAAGTGTTTATGCTCTTACGAGAATAATCCCCACTCTCATTAAGTCCCATTGACCTTGATACCACAGACTTAAAAAAAAAAGAGCTATGAAAATTTTCATCAAAAGTATGAAGTTTAGCGAAAACCAAAATTAACTAATGCATTATATTTGCTATTCTTAATATCATAAAAAATTGGTAATATTAAGCTACAAAATTTATCTAGATGTATTAACCCTTTCGACCCGGATGGTACACCATATGTACCAATGAAAGTAAAAACATCTCTAAAAATTACAACAAATTTTATGTGACAGAATACTTTCAAAACGTCCAAGCAACCACTTACATACAAAGATTTAATTCTAGCATTACCACGAGAAAGCTCGGTCGAAAGGGTTAAGATTCGTTAATCAAGTAAAAAAGTTCTTCAGTTTTAAAATTCAACTAATGTTTTTGTGCCACCCCATACATAGCAGTTGTGTCAAAAATAAATTGCTAATTTATTGATATTGGATATTTTATGAAAAATAAAGAAAAATTCCCAAAATTGGAGTTTTCTGAAATACTGTGTAACAACAACCAAAAAAAAGCCAGAGTATAGGGCCTGGACCTGGCTGAAGGACACTGCGACAAGTGACGAGTTAATACAATTAAAAATTAAACAAAAAAAAAAAAAATAAGTCTATACTATTCAAAATTTTTCGCGCCCTAAAATCTGCTCGGGCCTCTTCAGCACTACCTACCCTAAATACAGCCGTTGCTTTTTTTGTTGATTTTTTTCCTAAATTATTTTTGTTGCCTCTTTGCCCACACCCTTTTGAAAGTTTCTTGGTTTCTTATGTAAAAATTAACACATAACTTGTAAAGGGGGCAGCGGGGCAGAGCACTTCGGCGTAGTTGTTGATCTAAAAACAATAACTGGCGCAAACGATTATGTCTAGTAAATATTATTATTGTACCATATCTATGTCTAACGAATCTGGCGATGACAATATCGAATCAATATTTGACGAATGTGTCGGCGACAGTAGCGGGTGGTGATGATGATGATGCAATGGATCACTAATGATTGCACTTGTGAGATCAACGCTGTCGTGATGATTCTCAGCAGGATCGTCGTCGTGATGATGCAAGTGATGATGATGTGGTTCTAATCCATCCAAATGATGATGTTGATCCAATACATGTTGGTGCGATGATGACAACAGCGGATCACGTCCATGTTGCAGTGTGGAAGGTGAGGTTGGCAAACTGCTACTGCTGGCGTTTTTACCAGTATTTGGATGATGATGGTGATGATGATGATGATGGTAATGATGTTCTTGATTGCTGTCATTTCCATTGATTTGTAAATGAAAGTTATTAGCGATGTTATTGCTATTAACAACGCTGCCATTACCGTTGCGTTGCTGATAATGCATATTATCCGCTTGCTGTTGTGATTGTTGTTGTTGTTGTTGTTGTTGTGTTTGAAGATGTTGACAGCAGCTATTGTTGTTGTGTTTGCGGCAATTGCTATCACTGCTGCTGCTGCTATTGTGAATGCAACAGTTGCCATTATTCAACGTTGCATTGTATGCAATCCCATCGTCCATTGGTTGTTGTTGACTATTATTACTGTTGTTGTTGTTGCTACAGTGATGGCCATTTGTGTTGCTGCTATTTCTATCATTATTACCGCTATCATTGCAACCAACTACAAGGCACTGATTGCTGCTGCTGTCCGTGTAACTGATGGAAACGTTGCCGTTCGGACAATCGTGTACGTTGTCAGCAGTACATTGTTGAATTTGCGCTGTGGCCGGTGAGTGTGGTGCTGAGAGTAAGTGACTGCTGTGCGATGACAACATTGGATCGCCACCCTGTACGGGATGCTGATTGTTATCTTCCATGAGGTCTTCCATTTGATTAATACTTAGTGTAGTTTTACTGCTAATGTCCACCATCTAGGGAAAATAAACAAAATATTTTGGTTGATGAGAAAATTTAAACAAAATAATGATGACAATAATTTAAACCAGCGAAGGGCAAGCACAGGCACTTTCTGCCCTCGGGGCCCTTTCCGTTATTTGACGCACAAGCAAGCAACCATAAGTTCGCAGAATTTCAACGCTATCGGCGCACAGCGTTGAGTTGAGTTCTAATGAAAACAAATACAATACACACAGGCATTAGCGACGGCGCCGCATTGTGTTTCGACGAATGTAGGAATTGTTTTTGTTTATAGTGCAATTTGGTTTTTTTGTGCGGTTGGCGAATTTGGAAATGAAAGCAAAAAAACTTTGAAATTTAGTTTGTTGTTGCCTGATGTTGTGCCCTTTTGCTAGATTTTCGTGCGCACCACTGGTTTAAACGAAAGGGTTTTTTGAAAATCGCTAAGGAAATTTTTTTAGAAAAATCTTTAGGTCTTAAGCTTCGTAAATTCTTTAGTAGCCCCTAATTCGGCAATTAAGCCACATACTAAAAAAAAAATTATGTGTATACATTTATGTCTACTAGAAGTATAACTGACCGGAATATAAACAAAATTCACGACCTCACTATATTTTCGCTGTGCGCTTTACATGAAATGCCCCATATGCCTGTCCCATTTGATGAAATTTTGAGTCACTAGAAGTATAACTGATCGGAATATACAGTGGCACAAAAAAGTATAAATACCTCCCTCGAAATGATAGTTTTGTAAAATCAGAAAGAGCAATGTGAATAAAATTTGTGTCATATGATGAATTACCAACAATGAATCAAATTTATTGAGCAGTTATTGATATCACTTAAACATTTAGTAGAAAAAAATAGAAAAATTAATTTTTAAAACACAAAAAAGTACCTATACATACTTTAAAAAACATTTCATTATAACCTACGATACACATATAATATGAACATAATTAGTATTTTTTTGGGCCACCCTTAGTTTGTGACGTGGCGTTCAATCGGTTTTTCACACAAAACACCTACTCTTTGGTATTTTCTGGAGGTATACGGTTCCATTCTTCAGTAAACGCGTTTTTGAGGTCCTGCTTATTTTTAATTGTTATTTTTCGAATTCTGCGGCCCAATTCATACCATAGATGTTCTAGGTGATTCAGTCTGGCGAATGAGTTGGGGAATGAAGTTGGTAAGGTACAGTATATATAAGCCATTCCTTAAGAAAGCCTGTGGTATGTTTCGGGTCATTGTGTTGCTGAATGTGCCCGCCCTGTAGAAGGACCCAGCTTGGTTGCTGATGCCTTGAGATTGCTACGTAGGATATTCAAGTATTCAGAACGATCCATTATAGTTTTTACTACTAAATGTTTAAGTAATATCAATAACTGCTCATTAAATTTGATTCATTGTTGGTAATTCATCATATGGCCCAAATTTTATTCACATTGCTCTTTCTGGTTTTACAAAACTAGCATTTCGAGGGGGGTATTTTTACTTTTTTGTGCCACTGTAAACAAAATTTCACGACCTCACAATATTTTCGTTGTAAACTTTACGTGAAATGTCCCATATGCCAAATTTTTTGATTATGAAGCTGTCCAATTTGATGAAATTTTGAGTCACTAGAAGTAAAACTGACCAGAATCTAAACAAAATTCACAGCCTCACTATATTTTCGTTGTACGCTTCACATGAAATGTCCCATATGTCAAATTTTTTGAATTTGAGCCTGTTCCATTTGATATCCTTTTACCAGTCAAAATAATGTTATTTACCCTACTTTGCTAGGTAAAAAGATATCACTTGGGTTAGACTAACGTGATCATATGATGAATTTTCGAATTTTTTGATTTATCAACTTTTTTGACATCAACATTTTTTGACGTTTTTAAAGACGATTTTTTTTATTTCTAAACTTAAGACAAAAAAATTAAGTAATCAGCTTTTCATACCTTTTCCACCATATCTGCTATTAAAGGCGTAGAATGATGGCTGTGAGATGAAGATGATGTTGGACTGGAACATTTGAGATATGATGTTGTTGGTGTCGGTGCTGATGCAGATGTCATACTAAAATCTGACAGAGGTAGACCGTGTGATTTAGCTTGCATTTCTAGTTCCTGTTAAAAATATTTTATTTTATATTATTATTGCATACTAAAAATTTTGAGAAACTATTTACCAATACCTTAATTCTATTTTGCAATTTTCGATTTTGTAATTCAATTTGTCGCTGACGGTATTCATTTTGTTTGAGACGTGTTACCTCATGTTTCAAACATTTGATATAATCAACGGATGATTTTAAAATTGTTCCCTTATTTGGCCGAATATCGCGTACAACTTCGTAGTATGGATCATTTGTTTTAGGCAAAAGTGTACCCAGTTCTTTGATACGATCGTTTATGTTAAAGCGACGACGGCGTTCAACTAAAACAAAAGAAAAAAAAAATACATAAAAAATTTTAGGAAATTAATTGAATTTGAAAAAAAACTTACTCATATTGTGATTATCTTTTTTTTGCCGATCTTTCGCCATGGCATGCATTTCTGCATCTGTAAGATTTTGTGGCTCCTGTTTGATAGACAAATCTGATGAAAAATTTGACTCAAATTTAAAGGAATCATGGAGAGCGCTTGATTCAATTTGTAAAATGTCATCAAATAGATCATCGGCCTGTTTTAAATAATAAATTTATTTATTTATTTTTTTTATTAAAACATATTATAACATATTAGTCGATAAGTTTCATACATAATAAATTTTCCGGCAAATATTGTTACAAAATTAACTAAGTCCACTTATGCGTGGCTTAGTTTACATTACAAACTGCACTCATTTTTAAATTAAACGCAACATTTTTCGACTTTTTCAACATACATATTTTGCGTTTTCAACATTATGCTACTTTAAAATATTTAAACTTTTTCAAGATTTTTCGACTTTCTCAACATTTTTCGGCTTGCTCCTGAAAAGGAATGGCTACTTTCAACCTTTCCCTATCGATTGAAGCAAAAAAAAAGTTTTTTTCGATCCACCCTAAAATATTTTTTTTCACTCCAATCGATAGGGAATGGTCGAAAATGGGTTTTATACATCACTTAGGGTGCCTGAAAAGGACCGTTTTCGAATTTTTCGGTGCTTTTCTAGTTCCGAAGCCGTCCTAAGTGATGTATAAAAGCCATTTGCGACCATTCCCTATCGATTTGAGCTAGAACTATTTTAGGGTAGGTCAAAAAAATTTATTTATTGCTCCAATCGATAGGGAAAGCTCGAAAGTAGCCATTCCTTTTCACGATACAGGAGCCACTCTAAATTGCAAAAATGCAATGCAGCTCTCTGTGCGACACCCATAATTTGGTTATAAATCTAGGGTTTTCCAACTTATATTACATTTTTACAAAGGCTATATCCGAAACATATTACTTAGCATGTTATTCAATTTTTTTAGCTTAAGCATCAACAGCAATATTGAACTGGGTCGATCGTAACAATTTTAAACTGAGGAAACAAGAAATCGTTGCATAGAGAAACAGCTATTGGAGGAATGTCTTTACGATGAGCAAGATGAGATTAGTCAGTAGGCGTTTGGGGAAATGTTGTGCACAGCTGAAGTGTGAGCCCACTTAAGATAATAAAATTTTGTGATATGCTTTGTATCAACAAGTAAATCAGAAGATTCCATCGAATGTGCAGACATCGCCAAGCTTTTAGATAAAAACTGCTGTTGTGCTGATTATGATGAAAGCAGTTGGATTGGATTATTTTACAAAAAATAAAAAAGAAATCATTTCACATTTTACGTTTCTATCAAACCATGCTTATATTTTTGTTTTTATTTTAGGTGTTTTGACTTCCCTAGAAGTTGTGGAGGAGGAGGAAAGCATTGAACATTTCCTCGGAGGTTCGTTTTTATTTGATGACCTGGATGACCTTAGACATGCTAATAGAGGTCAGCTATTTAGTTTTAATACGAAATCTGGTTGGTGCAATGAGAAGACAGACAAGAACCTGTTATGGTTCCATTTAAGGAAACAAAAACGCAATCTTCTTTCGAAAATCCGTTTTGAGACTTTTCGCATCGACTGCATTTCTTTTCGAAAAATGAGGACATTACATCCTCTTCATTCCAAAAATTGGATTTTGACCTTTTCCTATTGCTTAGCGAACTTCGTTTTAGGGGAGTATTTAAATCCATTTTAGACCATTTCCAGTTGATTCCTGCAGTACATTTTTTTTGAAGTGAAACTTCTTTAGTGGCAGTCATTTGAAAAATTTGTAACGCAACGCAATATAAGAAACGCAAAATATGAAATCATGAAACGCTTTTTTTAAGTAGGATCTAGAATATCAATAGCAAAAAATTATATATCAAATTAAAGTACTCATCAAGCAGAGTGTGCTGAAGCTATCAGCTTTGAGATCGGGTAGCCAAAAACTGAGATATAAGCGTGGAAAGATTTTTGCATTTTTTCAATTTTGTCAAGCAATGCACTGGTCAATTACCAAAGCCTTGCTATAGCGAGGAAAATTACGTTGATTGCTTTCTATTATTATGTTTATGCGACAGCTTAGATCGTTTTACCGAGTACCGTTCGGAAATCGTGCAAGAGTCGACACACTTCGTGCGTTCAAAGAGCTTTGAATTTTGGTTTTATGCAGGTGTTCTAAATTATGGCATGGCCTACTCGATCAAATGCTGTCGCATAAGGGGACGTCCATTAATTACGTGAGCTAAAATAGGAGGGAGGGGGTCCGTTTTAATGCATAGAATTTACATTAAAAATTATAATTTAAGTCTCATGGAAGGGGGGTGGGGTGTCCCGCCAGATCTCACCAAATCTCACCAAGGGGAGAGGGGGGGGATCCGAATTTTCAAAAAAACACCTCACGTAATTAATGAACGTCCCCTAAGCTTATTTTATGTTTATTGCGTGGACGTAAATGCAATGAAAAAACAAAAACAAACGAAATGAAATAGAAAAAAAAAACCTTTAGAAAACTAAACTGCGATAGAATGCGACGAAAATGTTTATTAAAATGATAAAAATTGACGGCTTCTAGAATATATACAGCTGTAAATGATATATCGAATGAAAGTACTCATCGAGCTGAGTGCACTAAAGCTATCAGCTTCGAGATTGATTAATCAAAAGCGGAGACATAAGCGTGAAAAGATTTGCTATTTCTTAAATTTTTTCAACTAATTCACTGATTAACTACCAAAGCCTTGCTGTACCTATTCTAGATCCCGTCAACTTTTATCATTTTAATAAAACATTTTCCTCTAATTTTTTTGCAGTTTCACTTCTAACGCGTGTGAACTGCACACATGTTTTTTTTTCATAAATGAGAGCGTAATCTCTGGAACTACTGCTATAGGGTATATTTAATTTAGATAAAAATAAGAGGCGTGGCACTTTCCATGCAACAAAAAAACTTCAAATCCTATATACCTATGATAGCTACACGGTTAGAAATTTTTGATTAAATTTTAATACTTTTGGGCTTACGTATATGACTACACCAGAATTGTATTAAAATTTAATACTGCCTAAATATTAAAATTCATTTTTTTGTATACTCGTTTTTATTAAGATTTAAAAAAAAATTTTTCATTTCGAATCGGACTCGAACCGGGTTCCCTTTTATTACAATGGTTGCATGCGCAGCTTAACGACATCAGCCAACGACATGTTATTTTTTGGTTTGCTAAAAGTTTATTTATATTGACAACAACGTGAAATGAAAGTTCAATATTGAAGTATTAAAATATAATACAGCATGGTTTAACAATCAAATATAATACTTATGTATTAAAATTTAATATAAAATGGTTACAAAATTTTGTAATCTATTGAAAAGTATTAAATTTAATCAAAATTGTATTAAAAATCGTAATATTTCGCTTGTATTAAAATTTAATCCAAGGTTTCTAATCGTCTAGAGCAGCGAAGGGCAAGCACAGGCACTTTCTGCCCTCGGTGCCCTTTCCGTTATTCGACGCACAAGCAAGCAACCAAAAGTTCGCAGAATCTCAACGCTATCGACGCACAGCGTTGAGTTGAGTTGTAATAAAAACAAAAACAACACACACAGGCATTAGCGACGCACATACAGGTATTGAACTCAATTAGCTGGCCAAAATTATTTTGAAATGAAAATTGATTCTAAATGTTTGTTTGATGCTGTCTAGTGACAAAGCCGTGATTTCTGTCTGTTTTAAGAAAATTTAAAAAATGAAAAAAGACGTGGTTAAATTTCTTAAAAAAACCGTTTATTTTGATATAAATTGCATAATTATTACTATTTACTTATCACTATCGTTACTTAATAGCATACTAATTGTATCCGGAGGAAAGTCTAAAACAAAATAAATTAAAAAATATAAGAAGTGCAAATATCCATTTCTTAAAGTACTGAACTTAAAATCGTTGAAGTTGGAAACCGGAGTATTTCGGACTTTAGTTTTATTGATTATAGATAGTAAATAGATACAAATTTTCGACAAAATAGAAATAAATACCCGGCCGAATCCTGCAATAGAAGTAAACCCCTAATTATTATTATTTTTTTTATGTTAAAACTGCAATTTAAGCAAACTTCTTCTATGTTACAAGAAAACCTTGATAATCACAATATTCTGCACTATTTTTATATTCAAAATAAAGGCAATTACCTGCAGTTTCTCAATCCATAGCATATATAAGTTTCACCAATTCACAAAGTATTTATTACTATATGTAAAAACAGTATTATGATATGTAAGAAAAAAATCTCTAAGAAAACTAGTCGACACTTGAATTCAAATTGACTTTGACAGTCACTGGCTGCGAATGACAGGAATCGCAAAATAAGGTTGAGACACACATATATTTGGCTGCATTGTAAACCTATTTTTATCAACCTGCTATGTGTTTAGAAAAATCACTTTTGGCCGGCTAAATCATCCAAATACCTGTATGCGCGACGCACAGTGGATTTTTGTGGCCATAAATAGGAAGATTTTGAAAGTGCTAGGGATTGAAAAAATTTTTAAGAGAATCGTCAGAGAATACTTAGGGAATGAAAAAAAAACTACAAAAGTATTAAATTTGTTTTGAGTTTAGTGACACAGTAGGCTCAAAGTTGAACTTTTTACACCAAAAATGTTCTATGAAACTTTTTATAAAAGCGCTTGTTGGATAAAGCGCTCTAGTTAACTTGTTTGAAACAAAATGCTATAATATAGCATATTGGCGGAAAGTACATTAGTTACACTTTATAAAAATCAATTTTATTTTTTTTTATCGTCTTTATATGAATTGTACGGATTTTTCAAAAATTATATTGAAAAATGATAAAAGTGGAAAATTAGCAAACTTTGACAGAAAAAAGAAAAGTATATCTCCGGGTTTCGAAAATTTTTTTATATGTAATGTAAGAAACTATGATTAGCTAAAAAACAAATTTTCAGCTGCAAGTTTTCACATTTTTTTTTTTATCAAGTTTTTCCCAATGTAGTTTTAGAAGGAACAAAAAATACTGACTTTTATGAAATGCTCTTATTAATTTATTTTTTTTGAAATATACCAAAATTGTATATTAGCATAAAGTTTATAGATCATACTTTTCAAAAAATGTTTACTTGAGCTTCTGCATTCTATGTGTGAATTATGGTAATTTTTTTAAAATTAGGGCTGTAAAAGTCATAATTGAGAAAATTGGCAAACTTTTACAAAAAAAAAAAAAAAGTATATCCCCGGATTTCGGAAATTTTTTAATATGTTATGTGAGAAAGTATGGTTAAGCAAAATCCAAGATTTCAGCTGCAAATTTTCAGAACTTTTTTTTTATGATTATTTTTCTACTGCAACATTTGAAGGAAAAATAAATTTATTTTTATTTCTTCACATTTTGCAACGCTTTACAACAATTTTATCGATTGTAAAGGCTTACTGTGTGAAATAAGATGCTTAAATTTTGAAAGAAGTTCCTTTTAGTAGAGGGGAACTGAAAAGGGATATTTTTTCTCTTTCTATCCCCCTTGGGGTTCACCCTTTTTATACCTGAATATAACGTAGTGAAGGTATGGTAGATGCAGCATATCTATCTACTATTATTAAACGAGCTAAAATTGTATGTATATATATATATATATATATTTTCAGACTTTATTTCCAAAACGGGTGCAGCGATTTTGATGAAACTTGGGGGTTAGGTACATATGTGAACAAAATTAGGATTGGGCTGGGTTTTAACTTATCAAAGGCTCCTGGAGGGGCGTGGCACAGCCCTAAACTTTTATTTTCATAACGTCATATCTTGAAAACTATTCAAGATATTGTGATGAAATTTGGTACACAGATGCAGATCATAAATGTCTTAAATTTTGCCAAAAGTGGGCGGAATCGGAAAAGTGGGCGTGGCACTTTTCAATAATTGAAAATTTTGATTCAATATTACTCACAAAACGGCACTGAGGATTTTCATAAAAATTTTATAGATAATACCACTAAGAGCAGTCATCATAACATGCTATGTCACTATACTGGCAAAATTCGTTTAAGGGCGTGGCACAGCCCACAATATTTATAAACATTATAATAAGAGAATTAACAACACAATCGTTCTGAAATTTCATATGGTGGATATACTTGCTATAAGGTACCTCAAGACGAAAAATGGGTGTAATAGTACCAGTGGGCGTGGCACCTCCCATACAAGCAAAACAGGTTAAATGTTATATTTATTGTACTATGAGAGTAATCTTCTTAAAATTTGGTGAGGAGTTGTCGGTTACTATAAGCTTTGAAATTAAATGCATTTCGACGGGATTGCTTCAGTGGGCGTGGCACCTCCCATACAAACAAAAAACCGTTAAATGTTATATTAAGTGCACTATGGGAGTAATCTCATTAAAATTTGGTACAGAGATGTCGGTTACCAAAAATTTTTAAGTTAAATGGATTTCGACGAGATTTCGTTAGTGGGCGTGGCACGTCCCATATATACGAAAATCGTTGAATGTTGTATTTAGTGCACTATGGGAGGTATTTTCTTTAAATTTGGTGTAGAGGTGTCACTTGGAGTCACCGAGGTGCGTGGAAATCGCAATATTGTGGTTTGCGTGCGATTTTGGTAGAATTGGTCTATAACACCTATAGGCCAAGTTGGTGCAAACTCTTATTGCACCTAATTTTGTTTTGCGATGCGTGCGATTTTTTGGATATTATTGCTGTAAGGATATTTTCCTTGTTCTTTGGAGTATCCCGGAGATAGTCACTCCATAAGTGACTACTTATCGAGGCGGTTCACTCCGAGTCACTTTGGGTCACTTGGAGTCACCGAGGTGAGTGAAAATCGCAATTTTGTGGTTTGCGTGCGATTTTGGTAGAATTGGTCTATAACACCTATAAGCCACGTTGGTGCAAACTCTTATCCCACCTAATTATGTTTTGCGATGCGTGCGATTTTTTGGATATTATTGCTGTAAGGATATTTTCCTTGTCCTTTGGAGTATCCCGGAAGTAGTCACTCCATAAGTGACTACTTATCGAGGCGGTTCACTCCGAGTCACTTTGGGTCACTTGGAGTCACCGAGGTGAGTGAAAATTGCAATTTTGTGGTTTGCGTGCGATTTTGGTAGAATTGGTCTATAACACCTATAAGCCACGTTGGTGCAAACTCTTATCGCACCTAATTATGTTTTGCGATGCGTGCGATTTTTTGATAATTATTGCTGCAAGTATATTTTCCTTGTTCTTTGGAGTATCCCGGAGATAGTCACTCCATAAGTGTCTACTTATCGAGGCGGTTCACTCCGAGTCACTATGTGTCACTTGGAGTCACCGAGGTGAGTGAAAGTCGCGATTTTGTGGTTTGCGTGCGATTTTTGTAGAATTGGTCTATAACACCTATGGGCCACGTTGGTACAAACTCTTAGCGCATCTAATTATGTCTTGCGGTGCGTGCGATTTTTTGATTTTATTACTGTAAGGATATTTTGCTTGTACTTCGGATTATCCCGGAGGTAATCACTCCATAAGTGACTACTCATCGAGGTGGTTCACCACGAGTCACTTTGGGTTACTTGGAATCACCGAGATGAGTGAAAATCGCGATATTGCGGTTTGCGTGCGATTTTTGTAGAATTGCTCTATAACACCTATTGGCCACGTTGGTGTAAAAACTTTGCGCACCTAATAACGTTTTGCGGTGCGTGGAATTTTTTTTTTTTGGATTTTTACGAATTTCGTGAACCAAAGTGACTTTAAGTGACCCAACGTCACTCGGGGTGAACCGCCTCGATGA
The DNA here is from genome assembly GCA_963662105.1 of Meiosimyza platycephala. Taxonomy (NCBI): domain Eukaryota; kingdom Metazoa; phylum Arthropoda; class Insecta; order Diptera; family Lauxaniidae; genus Meiosimyza; species Meiosimyza platycephala. The sequence goes on from OY759212.1 coordinate 9,112,609, forward strand.
GTTGTCACTTATGGAGTGATTACCTCCGGGATAAGCCGAAGAACAAGGAAAATATCCTTACAGCAATAAAATTTAAAAAATAGCACTAACCGCAAAACGTAATAAGGTGCGATAAGTTTTTGTACCAAAGTGGCTTATAGGTTTTACCCCTCGTACTAACTGTACAATCAGTTGCGCTCTTTTATATAAATGCTGCGATATCTCAGTCGATTTAGTGTCCAATTTAAATGAAATCGAGCCATTTTGCATTATCCTTTTCATTTCTATTCACTCTTGGTCCCAATCCACTCTTTTTATAAACACTTTTGCATCAGACCACAATTTGACGAAACTAAAAACGAAGCAAAATTGTTGAAAAAAATGGAACAGAAAAAAGTAAAGAGAAGTTGAAACGTGAAAGTGAAAAGTCAACTTTTTTCAACAAATTCCATATTTTTTCGATTTTTTCAACCTCAAAACGAAAAACCGAACAGTGGTCGGTCTCCAGGTACTGGGGCTTAAGTCCGATTATGAACATTTTTATTATTATCATTATTTTTTTTATTATTATTATTTTTTTTTATTATTATTATTTTTATTATTCTAATTATATATTTTCCAGTGAATATATTAAAAATTTTTATGTTTTTATTTATATGTAATTGTTATTTTATATTTTCCAATAAAGTCGTTATTTATATTTTGCATCTAGTTTTCAAATGTGGTGTTTAATATGTAGTATGTAGTTTTCTATTTTTCTCTAATAACTTGTAAACTATAAAAGATATCGGGCAATTTATAAAATTTTTGAAATCAGCATAGCCAAATTATTGGGAATTAATACTCATTTTGAAATAAAACATCAAAAACCATTCTTCCTTTGTATGGAAGGTAGGCGTGTCCGTGAACCGATTTTTTTCATATTCACAAGTTTTTGTTGTTTTAACCCAAAAACGTCTGTGCCAAATTTCAAGACTCTAACGCTATTACTACTGCCACCTTTTTTGATTTTTCTCTAATAACTTGAAAACTATAGAAGATATCGCAAAATTAGTACTTTTTTTGAAATCAGTATTGCCAAATTAAAGGGAATTGATACCCATTTTGAAAAAAGGTCTCACCCATATCTCAACTTTGTATGGGAGGTAGGCGTGTCGTTGAACCGACTTTTTTTATATTCATAAATTTTTGTTGCTTTAACCCAAAAAACGTCTGTGCCAAATTGGAAGACTCTAGCGCTATTACTAATGTTATGGGCCACCTTTTTTTGTTTTTCTCTAATAACTTGAAAACTATAAAAGATAATGCAAAATTAATAACATTTTTGAAATCAGCATTGCCAAGTCAAAGGGAATTGATACCCATTTTGAAAAAAGGTCTCAACCACATCCCAACTTTGTATGGGAGGTAGGCGTGTCCGTGGACCGATTTTACTCATATTCACAAATTTTTCCTATTTATACATTCTAAACATATGTACCAAATTTCAAGAGTGTAGCGCAATTATTACTATTTATGGCCGCCGTTCCATACAAATCCATCCACTGTGCGACGGCGCACAGTGTATCCCTTTCATAGCAGCCGCGGCCAAAAATAGTAAACGTTGTTCAATTGTAATGAAATTTGGTATATGATGTTTTTTTTGCATAATTAAAAAAAAATAGAAAAATCATCAAAATCGGCCCATTGACACGCCTACCTCCCATATAAAAAACAAATTTATTTGCTTTAAGTTCGTTATTTTTGACACTAGAAAGATTAAATTTGGTGTGTGATGTTTTTTTGGCATAATTAAGAAAAATTAGAAAAATCATAAAAATCGTTCCATTAACACGCCCACCTCCCATATAAAATAAAACTTTATTTGCTTTAAGTTCGTTATTTTTGACACCAGAAAGATTAAATTTGTTGTGTGATGTTTTATTTAAAATAATTAAGAAAACTTAGAAAAATCATAAAAATCGGATCGTTGACACGCCCACCTCCCATATAAAATTAACCTTTTATTTGCTTAAAGTTCGTTATTTTTGACACTAGAAAGATTAAATTTGGTATGTGATGTTTTTTTGACATAATTAAGAAAACTTAGAAAAATCACAAAAATCTGGCCATTGCCACGCCCATTCAATATAAAACTAACCTATTAATTATTTTAATTTCGTTTTTTTTTGTACACTAGAAAGTTAAAATTTTATATGTGAGATCGTAGTAACATATTTAACATTATTCAAAAAATGAGCAGATATCCGATAACAATGAAAGCCGTTAACAACGAAGAAATATATTATATTATATTATTTACACTAGGGATGTTATGGATATCCGTATCCCTAACCGAAACCACCGGATATCCGAAAAAAAACACTATCCGTAACCGTAACCGAAACCGAAATAAAGATTTTTTAATATCCGTGTCCGTAACCGCCACCGAAACCGAAATATCATATCCAGATATAAACAGTTGTGCAATCATATTTGTAACAATTTCGCTACAGCACAACTCTTCTGAGTTTACCCAATAATCGATTTTGTAAATCAATAAAATGTCATATTTTGTAAAATCAAAATCCAAATTCGCGTTTTCTTTTATATTCCTTTCAAAATTAAAAGTAAAGCCTGCGCTTACTTTACTACGGTTTAATATTTAATTTTATTTTTATTTATTTATTTATTGATTTTTTGAATATCCTTAGGCTACAAGATAATATAGCTATCCTGAATTTGACAAGCTTAAGTCACAGCTACGTAATATTTAATAAAGTAAATTTGATAAATAATTATTAAAACTAAAAAACTAATTATTAAACTAATACAAATGATACAATGAAAATTTTACAAAACATAATAAAATAAAAGGTTTTGGGCAAGCTAAAAAAAAACAAAAAAAATATTTTAGTGAGTTCCTTCGCAAAAATGTTTGAAAATATAAAACTTGAACTGTTTTGCGTTACTTAAATTAAGTAATCGTGTTGGTAACGCATTCCAAAGATGAATTGCATGAACATAAAATTGTCGATCCGATATTAAAAACCTATGTTTAAACTGAACAATTTGTCTTGTTCGAGCAGAACGAGAAAACTTGAGACGCGAATAAAGATATTCCGGCTCTTTAATAAAAATAATTCTATGCAACTGCAGCAGAATTCGAATATTCAATAAATCATGAAAAGAGACACCGAAGATTTTTTTGGAATAGGCAGATATTCGATCTGAACGCTTTAAGCCATAAATATACCTTGCTATATTGTTAAAGATAACGTTTAGTTTTGTCTGCAATGACTGTCACAGTTGGCGAACAATTCACAGCCATGGAATGAGGTAACTTTTCGCTAACAATAGACGTATTTTAAATGGCGTGTAATACTGCGTAACCCATAATACCCGTAGCATGCTATATACCTTACCGATAGTTTTGAGTATATGATCGTGTTAAGTTAGCGTTTTATTGAAAACTATACCAAGATTATTCGAGCTGAAGTTCAGAACCGTTAAGCAATATTTTAGGCAAAATATCGTGGTCAAGAGATCTTTTGCAAATCAGTAAACTTTTTGATTTGCTCGGATTTAGGGTGAGGTCATTTGTTTCTGCCCAAATCTGAATGCGACTTAAGTCCTCGTTGAGCTCAGCAACGCAGGTATTAAGGCATTTGAGCTCACTACCTAAGTAGAGCTGAACGTCATTCGCATATAAGTGGATTTCACAACATTTTAAGACATTTGGTAGGTCATTGACATACATTACAAAAATCAAAGGCCCTAACACAGTCCCTTGAGGAACGCCTTTAGGCACTGGCAGGAAATCAGAAATGAAACCTTCTACACTTACTGCTTGCGTCCTGTCTGTAAGATATGATTTTAAGAGATCTATTGCTGTTTTTGAAAAATTGAATTGATTTTTAAGCTTAGCAAATAGAATAGCATGATTGACAGAATCGAACGCCTTCGAGTGATCTAAAAGTGTTAAGATAGATGCCTTATTCATATCCAATTATTTCATATAATTGGTGTGAAACCTAAAACGAGCAAGGTTTGGAAATATTTCACTGAAATTTATAGTGATTTAGTAAAGTGCAAGCAGTGTAAAAAAAATGTTCATGTAAAGGTTGCGGGACCTCGACAATAGTGGGACCACTACCACTTCCCTTAAGTCCACCAAAATATCCGTATCCGAAACCGAAATAAAATTATATCCTTATCCGTATCCGAAACCGATACAAAAATATTTAAATATCCGTAACCGAATCCGAAACTTCATATCCATAACATTCCTAATATACACATTGGAACACAGCTGTCAAAAGAAAATCAAACGTTACAGTGTCATTATCAAGTATGAACTTGAAATTACGCGGTTCGTTGCGATTTGAATAAAAGTGTAACTTCCCGACTGTTTTTTAATTATTATTTTTTATATTAAAATTCATTATCAGTGAAAATCAGATTTGCAATTAGTGTTTCTGTTATTTTCTTTACATATATTATCGAAATACTTACTATAAATATCCCAAAACTGTGTGATGTAAATTTACATCATCATGCAGTAACATACAGTAGGTAACGGATATAAGCACAATTCAAATAAGAAAGGAACGCTTATAACAAACATTTTCGAAAGCACCGCGTTTTTTCCCAATGTTTTGAGGTAAAAAACAATCAAACATTATTTAATCGAACTTACAGTCATTAAGCAAAGACCAATATTGTAAATTTTTACTTATTGATCAATGCTATTTTTCAACAAACATGACAAAGATAACAAATGGAACAATTTTAACCTGGTAATTGGTGACATGTTTCGGCTATTACCAATAGCCTCATCAGACCAGTTTTGGTTAATTCTGTACATGGACTCGAACCCCTGACCGTTCATGCATTGCAATTGCATATTTTGCGACGGCCGCTCTAACACTTGAGCTACTGAGGGACTTGTCATGATGTGTACAGAGTGCGCATATTCCATTTGTCATCTTTTGTCACTTTCTCGCTTGCTGTCATAGCCGTTAGACCGTCGGCCTAAAGTCATGATATGATTTATTTTTCGAAATTGTGGTGTTGCCAGCCACATATTTTTGAAATTCGGCGTGCTCTCCATATGGTTTAAGAAAGTTGATTTTAGCGACTGATTATTTTTATAATTAAACATTATTTAATCGAACTTACAGTCATTAAGGAAAGACCAATATTGTAAATTTTTACTTATTGATCAATGCTATTTTTCAACAAACATGACAAAGATAACAAATGGAACAATTTTAACCTGGTAATTGGTGACATGTTTCGGCTATTACCAATAGCCTCATCAGACCAGTTTTGGTTAATTCTGTACATGGACTCGAACCCCTGACCGTTCATGCATTGCAATTGCATATTTTGCGACGGCCGCTCTAACACTTGAGCTACTGAGGGACTTGTCATGATGTGTACAGAGTGCGCATATTCCATTTGTCATCTTTTGTCACTTTCTCGCTTGCTGCCATAGCCGTTAGACCGTCGGCCTAAAGTCATGATATGATTTATTTTTCGAAATTGTGGTGTTGCCAGCCACATATTTTTGAAATTCGGCGTGCTCTCCATATGGTTTAAGAAAGTTGATTTTAGCGACTGATTATTTTTATAATTAAACATTATTTAATCGAACTTACAGTCATTAAGCAAAGACAAATATTGTAAATTTTTACTTATTGATCAATGCTATTTTTCAACAAACATGACAAAGATAACAAATGGAACAATTTTAACCTGGTAATTGGTGACATGTTTCGGCTATTACCAATAGCCTCATCAGACCAGTTTTGGTTAATTCTGTAAGTTCGATTAAATAATGTTTAATTATAAAAATAATCAGTCGCTAAAATCAACTTTCGTAAAAAACAATCTATATAAGAAACTTCTTATAAGAAAAAACGCATAAAAGAAAGCTTTTTCCAAGCACCAATATGAAAAATCTTAAGAAAAAAATAACGCTTATAAGAAATTTTTTCAAATCGTAATTTTCGTTCTTTGGCCTTTTTTATGTCGTCATTCTTCGATCAAAATTGAACGAGCAAGTGTAACGATTGCAGTTGCTGAACGCACTTATTACTCACTGCTGATTTTTGTGCGATTCGGATATAAGGAATAAAGTTTCTTATATCAGTAGTACGTATATAGGAAATTTTTTTCTTATATACGTGGTACTTCTATAAGAAAAAACTGATATAAGAAAGAAATTTCCGGGATTTTTTGACTTTCTTATATCCGTTACCTACTATTGAATTGTATGGCAAAAATTTGTACTGAGTAAATTTGTATTATATGTTGTTTTTTTTTAGAGAGGTCTAAAACGTGGAACCTTCGTTATTTTTCATCTGGCAGTTATTAAATCCTCGATTTTGTACAAAAATAATACCCAGCATAAGAATATACCAAAAATAGGTATACTTACATGGGGCCAGTTCAGAAATGGAAAAGCCTCTGTGCTGCACAACAAAGGAACCACTAAAGATGCTAAAAGAGGGTATCCGAGCAGTAGTGTCCTAGAACAAGAATTGCAAGCAAAAAAGGAAAGCTTCTTCAGCTCCTCCTCCTCCTCCTAAAGACATAACGAAAAGTGGGTCTGAAGATTCTGAAGATTGGCGAAAAGTAGGTGGTTCACTTTAGTGCAAATACCCTAAAAGCCAAGGGGGCTTCACAACCTCATGCCGTAAATGTGGGGTGAATCTACGCCCAAAAACTGTTTTTTTAATTACCATAAGGTAGGGATGGCCAGCTGTGGTGCCCAAAAGTCGACTGCGCGCTGACGTTTACAACAAACATTTCGCGCTAGTATGTGTACAAATGTGTGAAGAAATTCCAGCGAAAAAAAAAATGAAAATAAATGTGTTTTGTCTTTTCCACGTATAGAAAAAATTACCCAGTAGAAATTCGTGCATCACTGATGTTAATAAATAAAGATAAATGTTGGCATATAAAATAAATGTATTTTTATTTAACAACAAAAAGAAAACATTTCATTAATCTTATACATATTATGTATACATATGTATGTTATACAAAGATATTAACAGAGTTTACTGAAAATAAGACTTTCAATATCTGATTCAAAATTTTGTGATGACGTCAGACGCAATATCGGTGACTATTTTTCCATGAAATTGAATTTTTTTACAACAATTAAATAATATTTCAATAATACATGCTTAAAAAATAGCCTTTCGCATAAACAATGTTTTTGTTTGCATTTGTTTTGTTTTTGCACGTTTGATTCCGGTTTCTCGCATATTCAATTTTCATGCGAATCAGCGCATAGAAATCAGCAACTGCACGGCGGGCCGAATGATGGCCCGAAACGGGCAATGTGGCCGCGGGAGGGTAAATGGCCAACACTACCATAAGGAATAAAAGTGACCAACACAAATTTGATAATGAACTTATTTAGTACTGAGCTCAACAAGTAAATTTGCATGATGATGGATATTTCCATCATATTGTTTTTTAATAATTTCATACCATTTATTTCAAGTAGAATTTTTTTAAATATTTTTCCATTAATCTAGAGTACAAATTACATCACTGTGATTTATTTCACAGAAAAAGAAAAAATCATGCAAAGAAGGGTTAAGCAAATAAAAGGTTAATTTTATATGGGAGGTGGGCGTGGCAATGGCCAGACCTTTATGATTTTTCAAAATTTCTTAATAATGCCAAAAAAACATCATATACTAAATTTCATTACAATTGAACAACGTTTACTATTTTGGGCGCTGTTACTATGGAAGATATACTGCGAAAAATGTTGAAAAAAAGTTAACTTGGCGCACCCTAACGCAAGAAAATTCTTTTGATTATGATTTTACATAGCTTTATACGTTATTTAACGCTGGAACCTCAAAACTGGTTTTAGGTGTGTTTTAATTTTCTTCTTCTAAAGTTTTTAATGATCTTGCGATTTTGTGAGTAAACCTAACTATTTTAATATAGCAGAATTTTACATTTGTTTACAGTGTAAGCAATTTTATTAATATTTCTAGATTGGAAAAATTCTATATTTTTTTTTTCATATATGACATGTCTATATTTGCTCATGAAATCTTCTTCGGAAAGGGTACAAAAGTGTGGGACAGAAAACAAGCCAACATACAGAGGAAAAGTTGAATTTGATACTGTATATTTAATAAAGCATAACTTTTTAAGTAGTTAAAGCATTTTAATAAAATTTTGGGATTTTCTTATTTGAAGTATGTTCTTTTAATCTGCATAAAAATTTAAGTCAAAAAATTATATTCATTTTTACCATATATGGCCGCATCTGTTACACTGTGCGGCGCCGCATTGTGTTTCGACGAATGTAGCAATTGTTATTGTTTATAGTGCAATTTGGTTTTTTCTTGTGCTGTTGGCGAATTTGGAAAAGAAAGCAAAAAAACTTTGTGGTTGTGCCCTTTTGCTAAAATTTCGTGCGCACCACTGGTCTAGAGTCTTAAAATTTTGTGATCGGATGGTCTATGCCAAGCACCTCGCAAAATATGGACGGGAGTAGATAATGAGGTGTGGCACCTTCCATGCAACAAAAACACTTAAAACGCTAAATCTTTGCTCTATGCAATAGTTTTGAAATTTGGTATTAGGATGCTTATAAATTATGCTAAGCAATTCATGAAATATGGATGGGAATACGAAATGAGGCGTGGCACTTTCATACAACAAAAACACTTAAAATGCTATATATTCGTTTCCATGATAGCAAGAGTCTTAGATTACGGTGTTACATTTTTATTCATTTCTAATAAAAAAAAGTTCTAAAAAATGGTTTTTCATTTCAAATATATGGGACGTTCTTTTACAAACCGGAACAGTTTTGACAAAAATTGACCGACACATTTTTGATTTGGCTGAAATTTTTTTTAAGAGTTCTGTATCGAAATAGAAGATATGCGTATTCGAGGATTTTTTTGAATACTTTTTTTTTTCAAAATAGAGCGAATTTAAATCTTGAGAATTTCGTGATTTTCGGCTTGGGGACCAGGGCTGTCGCAGTCACTTCAATCGCAGTTAGCCCAAGAGCCGGCTGTAGAAAAGTCGAGTGTATAAGATTACAGCATGAAATGTATGTCAAATGATAGAGCTCGATGAGCTTAAACACAATATATAGGGTTGCCTTGCCAAAGCCTGTCTTAAATATGGGTTGCCACCCGTTTTTTGGGTCAACATTTTTTAGAAAAAAGTTTATGGTTTAAGATTCCAGCTTAAAATGTAAGTCAAATGATAGAGCTTGTAGAGCCTAAATATAATATATAGGGTTGCTTTGCCAAATCTAGTCCCAAACATGGGTTGCCACCTGTTTTTTTGGCCAAGATTTTTCAGAAAAATGTTTATGGTTCAAGATTTCAGCTCGATATATATGTCAAATGATAGATCTTGATGAGCCTTAAAAAAATAATTCGAGTAATCTTGTCGAATCCCGTCCCAAATGTGGGTTGCCACCTGTATTTTGGGCAAACTTTTTTTGGAAAAAAGTTTATGGTTTAAGACCGTAGCTTGAAATGTATGCCAAATGATAGAATTTGATGATCTCTAATAAAATATATAGCGTTGCCTTACCAAATCCCGTCCCAAATGTGGGTTGCCACTTGTTTTTTGGCACAATTTTTTTCAGAAAAGTGTTTATGGTTTGAGATTTCAGCTGGAAATGTATGTCAAATGATAAACCTTGATGATCTCTAATAAAATATATAGGGTTGCCTTGCTGAATCCCGTCCCAAATGTGGGTTGCCACCTTTCTTTTGGCTTAATTTTTCTCAGAAAAATGTTTATAGTTTGAGATTTCAGCTTGAAATGTGTGTCAAATGATAGACCTTGTTGATCTCTAATAAAATATATTGGGTTGCCTTGCCGAATCCCGTCCCAAATGTGAGTTGCCACCTTTTTTTGGCCCAATTTTTTTCAGAAAAATGTTTATGGTTGAGATTTCAGCTTGAAATGTATGTGAAATGATA